>CAJNOL010003997.1:0-10194 GCA_905250125.1 Rotaria sordida | reverse complement strand
TTTATAAAGTTTGACCAAAGGTTTTCGGGGTCGAAGAATCCGAATCTATAATCAGTTTCTAAAAACTTTGAACTAGAATTTTTCATCAAAGAAAGGATTTTTAAGAAAATAACGATCTTTTATAGAGTTTGATCGAAGGATTTTGGGGCTCAGGAATCCGAATCTGTAATCAGTTTCTGAAATCAGACTCAAAATTTTCAAAAGCTGATCACAAGTACAAATTTCTCGATCCCAAAAAATTTTCGTCAAGCTTTATAAAAAGTTGGTATTTTCTAAAACACCTTTTATTTAGCAAAAAACATTAAGCTCAAAATTTTCAAAACTGATTACAGATTCGAATTCCCGACCTCGAATACTATCGGTTAAACTTTACAAAGAAATGGTTATTTTCGCATGATAGCTTTCCCTTGACAAAGAAACCAAATGCAGCCATTTCCGTTTTCCAGTAACTGATAAAGTACCTCTCTGTTCAACGGTAACTTTCCACCTGTAATCTGTTCGAATTTCGACTAATTCAAATTTCAATCCTTTGAAGTTCTATTTGAACTGACCAAGACCGATTCTAAGTCAGCAATCGAAGTTGGAGTTAGTACGTCTTTATCTGCTAGGATCCATCAGAGGTTTTCTCAAACTGGAGAAATTGATCGGCTCACTGCGGTATGCCTTAAAATAAGGCAATAAGTGCATGAAGTATACAGCGAAGACTGCTCTTTTCATACAGCTCGCATTTGCTCGGGTAAGCACACTTAAAATGGTAAAAGCTTCTTACAATGGAACCTTTTATATTGGTTAAGAAAGCTTTTAACCAATACAAAAGGTTCCATTGTTAGGAACATTTGATAATGCATTTTCAAGTATCACGGGTAAAATCGGTTTAATCAGTGAACATGTGAAGAACCTAGGGTGGCGACCCGTTTTTGATGTTATGCAGCTGTCTCTATGCTAGTAGAAGGCGGTAGTGCTTCTCCACCGGTCATCACCATAGATTCGCGACTTCAGAAATCTACGGTGATGACTGGTTTTTGGTATTCTTGAGATTCCTCTATGCTTCTAGAAGTCAGTAGTGCCATTCCACCAGTCATCACCGTAGGTTTTCGATGCAGAAACCTGGGGTGATGACAGGTTTTGCTGTTATTCAGCTGTTTTTATGCCGGTAGAAGTCAGTAGTGCCTCTTCACTGATCGTCACCGTAGGTTTCTGCATCAGAAACCTACAGTGATGACCGGTTTTCGGCATTCTTGACATTTCTCTATACTTGTAGAAGCCAGTAGTACCTCTGCTAGCATAGAAACAGCTGAATAACACCGAAAACCGATCATCACTGTAGGTTCCTGCATCGAAAATTTACGGTGATGACTGGTAGAGAGGCACTACTGGCTTCTACAAGTATAGAGAAATGTCAAGAACGTTAAAAACCGGTCAGCATGGTAGGTTTTTGCATCGAGAACCTACGGTGTTCACCGGTGGAGAGACACTACTGGGTTCTACTAGCATAGAAACAGCTGAAGAACGTTAAAAACCAGTCATCACCGTAGGTTTCCGATATAGGAATCTACGGTGATGACCGGTTTTTGGTATAATTCAGCTGTCTCTATGTTGGTAGAAGCCGGTAGTGCTTCTCCACCGGTCATCACCGTAGGTTCTTGGTGTAGGAACCTACGGTGATGAACGGTTTTGACGTTATTGAGATTTCTCTATACTTGTAGCAGCCAGTAGCGACTATCTACTGGTCATCACCGTAGATTCTCGATGCAGAAACCTGCGGTGATAATCGGTTTTTGATGTTATTTAGCTGTCTCTATGCTAGTAGAAGTCAGTAGTGCCTCTTCGCCGGTCATCGTGGTAGGTTTCAGCATCAGGAACCTACGGCGATGATCGGTTGCTGGCGGTATTGAGACGTTTTTATTGTAGTAGAAGCGAGTAGGGCCTCTCCACAGGTCGTCACCATAGTTTTGTCATGTTCTCACCAGCTTCACAAGTAGTCTTACCGCTTCTATCCCAAGTGTACGGGCGCGTCGTTTCCCATGGAATACTGTAATTAAGAAGAAGCTCCAACCATCAATGTTGAAATCGGTGAAGCCAATTAACGCATCAGGAGCCTATGGTGATGGGTGGGTTTTTCTTTTATTCACATGGTTTTCTGCTAAGAGAAGCCAGCGGTACTAATACATGGGTCATTACTGTAGGTTTTTCATGTTCTCACGGACTCCAGAAATAGAGATGAAACGGTGACGATCATTCACTGGTATACCATCAATATTTCATCGATTCAAATCGATAACTGTAGGTACGATTATCGGTCTCCTACGATAGCCAAAGGTATGGCTACCGATCCAAGTCGGTTTTCGCCAGGAAAACGATTTTTTAAGAAAACGACGGTCGTTTATCAAGCCAGACGAAAGTAAACGGGTCTCGGGAATCCGAATCTGGAGTGAGTTTTTCGAAATTCGATACTCGACTTTTTCGCTAAAGAAAGGATTTTTGCGGGAAATAGTGATTGTTAATAAACTGCTAGAAAAGATAACTGGGGTCGAGAAAACAAAATCTGAAATCACATTGTCGAGATATTAAGTGCAATATTTTCAACAAAAAAAAATTGTTTTTCTAAAAAATCATATTTTTGGTATGAAACTTTATTCCACAAAAAACCGTTTGTTTGCTAAAAAGTTTTTTCAGAAAAAAATCATGTAAAAAAATCGAGTACTAAATTTCGAAAAAGTGATTGCAGATTTGGATTCCTCGACCCCGATTTACTTTCGTCAACCTTTATGAAAAATCATTATTTTCTCAAAAAACACTTTGTTTAGTGAAAAAATCGAGTACAGAATTTTGAAAAACTGATTGCAGATTCGGAATCCTCGACGCCGATTTACTTTCGTCAACCTTTATAAAAAATCGTTATTTTCTCAAAAAAAAACGTTTTTTAGTGAAAAAATCGAGCACGAAATTTCAAAAAACTGATTGCAGATTCGGAATCCTCGACGCCGACTTACTTTCGTCAACCTTTATAAAAAATCATTATTTTCTCAAAAAACACTTTGTTTAGTGGAAAAATCGAGTACCGAATTCCGAAAAACTGATGTAACACAAAGGCAATAAAAATCGACCGGTACTATGGTGGATCGGTGGACGCTGCACCGGCACCGTTGCATCCCTAGACAGAGGAATACAAAAAAAATGACCGGTGCACCGTCACCGGTGCATCCCTACCAGTAACCGTAGATATGGCTATCGGTTTCGACCGGTGAAATGACTTTCACTGTTGTATTTCTAGTTAATATCAATACCGTCCATATAGAACTACGAAAATTTGCGGTGATAACCGGTTTCCGCTATCACTCAAACAACATAAGACTCAATGCATCCAGCAGTACTAATACGCCGGTATCCATTATGGCTTTTTATAACCTTATCGGCTTGATTCTCTGCTTCACTCCAGAGTTCTGATCAGTATTTCCCGAAACTAATTAGGACAAGGGATTACTTCTTATCAGAAAATAAAGTGCTCGAGTTTCTAAGATGTATCGTGTAGGAGAGACACCGAAATACAAAAAAGTGACCGGTGCACCGGTCCCACCGCCTCACCGTACCACCGGTGCACCGTTCACCGGTCTCACCGTTCCACCGGTTCACCGTTCACCGGTGAGCGGTGAACCGTCACCGGTGCATCCCTAATTTATGACAAAATATACACTTTTATTATGTTTTGTGCTTGTAGTGATGTTTATGTTGCAAGTAGTATTCTGTGGGGACGAATATTACGATTCCCATTTGCCGTTTCTGAAGAAAAATTTCGTTCCCATTTCCATAAAAATTTTTTGTTTCCACTCTCCTAATGCTTTCAGAATTCTTATCAAAGTTTCATTTTTCATGTTCAAGAAAAGCTACCGTCACCAGACACTGGCGTCTGTCGACGTACTTCGTGCAACGTGTAGTGATCTTAAATTAAAAATAAAATTTTGAGTTGATGGACTTTTAGTAAAATAAATCGATTATTACTTATATGTCGAAATTTCTCAAAGTTAAGTTCACAGGATTATTTCCTTCATCAATTGAACAGTTAAAAAGAGAAAAAACATTAGCACATGAACAACGTCGATGAAAAGATGAAAACACTCAAGAGAAGAAGATAATAGTAATGCTACATTGCGAGAGAATCTAAATAATAGCCCTTTCGAAGATGATAATTAAGAAGTAAATAGTGGTTGTGATAATTGAATTAAAATTCAATAAGTAATGTATGTATTTGCCTAAGTTTTGCCCACACGTGTTTCTCATTTTTCGTTTGTGGAACTCACATATATTTTCGAAGAAAACTAGTATGTGTAAGTTTTAAGTCGAAGTTTTTCTGCTCTCTCTGCCTTCCTCTCTATTATAGACCATATCGACTCAGGCCTCTATCACAGACCATAGCAACTAGTTCTACAATCGTTGATTATTGTAGCTTATATGAAATATGTGAGTTCCACATTTCAGTCCCAATGGGGGTTGCGTCAACAAGCTTTTAACTACTGAGTGATACAAAAGCCTTGGGAAGAATGCCGAAACCTCTTTCTCAACAATACAATGTCAGATTAACTCCACAATTTTTTGTTTGAAAGAGCAAAGTTTGGAGAATATATACATAAAAAAATAATTTTCTGGAATACCCATTTTTTAATATCGTTTTCCTTCCCGATTCCCGCAGCAAACGGAACGAGAGCAACGGGGAAAATCGTTCCGGCAGGACATTTTGTCGCAGGAGAAATTAGAATGCAGAGAAATTTAAAACTTCCGTAAGACCAATCAAAATTTTACCTAATCTTCACTCTCAAATTTAATTTGTCCTGGGAAAATTTAAAACTTTCCTCAGTTCGAGTTTTTCCTGTAACAGTTATTTACAGCTATTTTAATATAGAATAAATGCGAAAACTTCGGATTTAAATCCGAGAGTTATGTGTACTTCAAAAAGTGAATGAGACAGATGAGTCGTTCTAGAACGTGTGGACATCAAAATTATACTGGAGAACCTACCCTCTAAACTGTTGATTTCTAATTAGTATTGCCAAACCAATAGGACTTGGGACAGAATACAGCTCAAATTTGAACTCCTTTCCTTGATTTACCCTAATAAAGTCATTTTTCCTATAACTTGATTTCTATTGGTCACTGCTTAACCCATAGTATTTCGATGGAAGTGGAGTACAGATTCGAGTTCTCCACCCCAGAAAACCTCGAAGCATCATCACTGTGATCGGAAGATAGAGCGCTAAACATGGATCAATTAGATCGTGGACAAAAACATAACCTAGTGCTCTTTAATTATCTTTGTGATAGGTGAGTCAACCTTCTTGTTTCTCTATGTTTTGTATACCATTTTGTAGCTCTTGAAATTTTCTATCGAATGGTATGTAATAGTTGGGGCTTTAGTTGACTATGGTAGGAAAAGTCTTTTACGAAAGTGGGGATGGGTCGATCTTTCCATAGGGAAGGTGCAGGGAAAAATGAGTATTTTTGCAATAACTCAGGAAGGGCTCGGCCAATCCTTCTCATCTTCGAACTCGACCGAGATATTGTTAAGACTGAACTGTGTAGAAAATTTCATCGCGATCGGACTCTCCTTTCGAAAGTTATCGTGTTAACGGCCGGACACACTGACCGATTCTAGAGTGTACTCACTTTTTGAGTACACAAAAACAAAAGAATAAATCATCACAATAACTAAATGATATGAAATTACTTGTGCTGTGTATAAACTAATGCAGTTAACATAGACACAAGATATGTGACTATTTTACTACCCGTGACTGTCCGTGATCTAGTTCTAGTCACGGTCACGATCACGACCTTTAAAACGATATTGGCCACGAGTAACAGGAGTCATGCCACCCACTACTATTGACACCTCTACGGAAGTGGCAGCAACGGCTATTGGGACCTCCAGCCAAACTTGAATGGTGGCAATTTCTGCAAAAACGAGTGTGGAACTAGACAAGAGACTTACAATTCCAAGACTCTTGGTATGATACTTATCTTGCTCCATGTCTATTCAAAAAGTTGCAATATGTGCATCCAATTTTTGTTGGCTACCATAAAAAAGCTGCATAAGTCATTTTTCAGGTCAACACATTTTAGTCCCATTTAATTCGGGTTTGAGATTTATCGGCGATGCTGAGCAACTCACTTAGCAAGCTCGATTTTGGTTGGATTTTTGACATTCGACTAGGAATTACATTTCTCGATTTTTTTGGACCTGCCTGGAAAGCTGCCCTTTCCAACTTTATCTATGGCTACTTAAACAATAACGAGACTTGTTCTCATTGGCTTGCTGAACAAGTTCAAGTTATTATTTTGTACGTCGAGTGAACCAATGGCCACGTCTGAATAATATCTTGGCCAAAATCCAGGTTTTTACTGGGACTTTTTTAAAAGTGTCTGAGAGAGAAAAGGTAAGATACTTGACCCTCAGTTCATTTAGCCTTGGGAAAAATAATTCGAGCCTGTTCGACAAGTCAATAACAAAACCTCTTGTTATTGTTTAAAAAACTTGAGATAAAGTTCGAGAAAGTGGCTTGCTGGGTCCAAAAAAAGTTATAATGCGTGATTCACCAGCTGAAAGGCAAAAAACCAGCCAAAATTAAGCTTTCCAGGTGAATTGCTGCCCACCGCCTGCAAATTTCAAACACGAATTAATAAAGAAACGAAAACGCTTGGGCTAGACATTGCCTTATCCGATGGTTTTTTTCAGTGTTAACTGGTGCACTAAATCAGAAGAACGTCGTATGGCTTTCTGAAAGGTTTTGCTGCTATTCAAAGTTAGCTGGAGGTATCAGCTCATAGAAGTGCCCATAGCTCCTGCTAATTCAACTAGAGGTATTAATAAACCTAGCGTTTTTTTTTACACACTGAATGGTCCAATGTAGTCTAATAATAAGGTAGTGAAAGAAACAGTCTATATCTCGCTATTGCAAGAATAATGTAGAATTTACAATCAGAACTCGAATCGTTTTTTTGTTTAGCTTCCACTTTACCTGCCGATGTCCCGAAAAAATGGGAAATAATCAGACAATCAGGTGACGAAGGAGGACAAGGTGAAGTGTCTGTAATACGCGATACAACCAACGCAAATCGTCTTGCAGCAATTAAAGTTTATAGAAAAGACACGAAAGTGAAGAGATGGCGAGCACATCGTGAACTGATTGCTTTGATGAAACTTGAAGGTAGAGAGGCGAAGCATTCAATCAATTTCCATTGTGTTATATTTCTTTAATTAATGTTCTAGGCATTCGTAATGTAAGCCAGTTACAGATTGATTCTGATATCAGTACAAATGTTCCACTAATGGAAGAGGAAGCAGTCAAATCTGACCAACAATTTTGGACAATAATGAAATATATTCCAGGTGTTACATTAAGGGAATTTGTTATGTCCAGACTTAAACAGGATGGTACGATCAGTTTACTAGCAGCAATAAAATTAGCGCAACAGTTACTTCTAATTGTTAAACAAATTCACTTACGTGGAATCGTTCATCGTGATTTGAAACATCTAAATTTGATGGTTGATGAACAAAAAGGCTGTCCAGCTGAAGATGCACGAATTTATGTTGTTGATTTTGGGCTGGCTTACATTGAGACTGAAGAAGAAATTGATTGGTCAAATTTTGATGATTACAAGAAAAATTGTCCAAAAACAAATCTAGGAGAACCAATAGGGAATGCGTACTATCGTGTCCCGCAGCTGGAAGCGAAAAATTGGAACAAATTATCAGATTTTGAAAAATACAATCTGTTATTTGATCGTCGTAGTCCAACTATTGATACGTCCAATGTTTGCTCTATCTTATTTTGGCTGATTACAAATAATGAAGACATAAAACAACGGGATGATGACGGTTTCGCACCACACCAAAAAAAAGCTGCCAAAACTAGTATCATTAATAGAATCAAGGAGGCACTCCAGCTGCCATCAAGTGAGGAAAATATGGTTTAAAATAAGATTTATCAATCAAGACCTCCTCCTTATATTTCTAGATGTGAAAATTTCCAACAAATTGAATACTGAGAAACAGTTGTATCATTATCTGATGTTTACCTTTGAAAAAGGTTTCCAGTTTCCAAAAAAGCAATGGACAGTTGCGCAATTAGAAGAACATCTTCAAGTAATATGTCAGCTTCTTGAACCAAATGCTTCTCATCAAGATGAATCACTTGACGGTATATCAAAAAGCCTGATTTTGTTGAACAATAACAGCAACAATAACAACAGCAGCAACAGCGCATCACGAGCTAATCTGAAACCTAAATTCCGCCATCTTGATACGTTTGAGCAGGCTGCCCGAATATTTTCACTAGCAAAAACAAAGTTTATATCAGATAACAAAAACTATTCATGGTCCGCAAGTGGCAGCTCACAATGGGTTGATGAAGAACAAGTACTCACTGAACGTAAACATTATGATGTTTTGGTTTATTCTTATATGAATCAAACTTGGTCCATGATATTAATATGTAAAATACATATTAATGAGAACGGTCAAATTGTTACATTATCAATATGCAGCACAGTGAACGGTTTATTTCTTCAATTGCCACTTGGTCAATTCTCCACCGTTGAAGTTCATCAGATTGATATTTGTGCTGATTTTACACGTGAAATTAAGACACTTTTACAGCTGATTAAACAACAAAAGGAAAAATATGCCTTGGAAGCAGATACATCGCCAGTTGCAGATACTTCGCGTGCATCGGCCGCAAATGCACCAAGAAGAGTCAGTCGAACACGTCATAATTAGAACGTGATTTGTGCAAGGAATGGCAGTATCACACTGTCTATGCAAAAGTTTAAACTAAATATTAGTAAACATCATCGTTTGTTCCGAACGTCTGCTATCTTATGATTTATTATCTAGAGAAAAATCAGAAACTAATAATCCTGAATACTAACCCTATAAGCACATGTAACCTTCGCTTTTCAGTTAATCATCACTGCATTCTGCGCTAACTATCTAAATCTGACATGATTGATGTGTTTCATTGTACTAGGAGTAGGACTAATACCTGCCAAATCTAACTGCCTGACTCACACATCTTTGACTTCTAATTAGTTTTCGAGTAAAACATATTGGGCCACTACTGGCACATTTCCTTTCGTAAGTCAAAACATGATGAAAAGAGTGTGGATGGGGATGTGGGCGTCGATATGTTGGTGTAGGTGTGGATGTGTGGATGTTAGTGTGGGTGTGTGGCAGTGTCCGACTCGGGTCGGGTCGGGTCAGAAAAAAATTTTTTAACGTAGGGTCGGGTCGGGTCAAAAAAAAAAATTTTAACCTAGGGTCGGGCCGGGTCAATTGTCTCAATGTTGAGTAGATATCAAAAATCATTTTGAATGCTTTTTCATTTAAAAGCTCTATCGAGGTGAATGAAAAAGTTTAATAGTACAAGAAGGTATGTATCATATACTCTTCTGTTCCCTCGACTGTAGGGAGGGTCATATGAAAAAAAATAGCTTGTGTGTTTGTGGCAGGGTCAAAAGAATACCGGGGTCAAAAAAACATCAGAGATGAAGTTCATTTAGGCATAACTTGTAAAGTTCGGCCAAAGGTAATTCAGGTCGGGAAATCCGAACCTTAGGTAAGGTTTTACATCCGGCCATTCCATTGGCTAACATGCCCACCAATCAGAAACGAGCTTTTTTATTTTAAGCTTTTCGGGCCTTTTCATGAAACTTTACTATAGGTTATCGAGGGCCAGGATTCTGAATTTGAGGTCGGATTTTATATCCGACCTTCTCATTGGCTAGAAAGTCGGCCAATCAGAAATGAGCTTTTTTACTTTAAGGTTTTTGGGCTTTTTGATGAAACTTTGATATAGGTTATCGAGGGCCAGGATTCCGAATTTGAGGTCGGATTTTATATCCGACCTTCCCATTGACTTACATGCCGACCAATCAAAAATGAGCTTTTTTATTTTAAGCTTTTTGGGCCTTTTGATGAAACTTTGATATAGGTTATCGATGGCCAGGATTCCTAATCTAAAGGCAGATTTTATATCCAGCCTTCCCATTGGCTAGAAAGCCGACCAATCAAAAATGAGCTTTTTTATTTTGGGGTGTTGGTGTGGGTGTGGGTGTGGGTGTGGGTGTGGGTGTGGGTGTGGGTGTGGGTGTAGGTGTAGGTGTGGGTGTGGGTGTGGGTGTGGGCGTGGATGTGGGTGT
>CAJNOL010003996.1:0-18164 GCA_905250125.1 Rotaria sordida | reverse complement strand
GAAGCCCATTTTTTTGGCCGAGATTTCATTGGTCAGGAACCAGCCAATCAGAAACGAACTTTTTTTTATTTTGAGACTTTTGGCCGTTTTGATCGAACTCTGCTATAGGTTATCGAGAGCGCTGAATTTGAATCCGAAGGCCATTTTTTTGGCCGAGATTTCATTGGTCAAAAACTAACCAATCAGAAAAGAACTTTCTTATTTTAAGACTTTTCGCCGTTTTGATCGAACTTTGCTATAGGTTATCGAGGGCCCTGAATCCGAATCCGAAGGCCATTTTTTTGGCCGAGATTTCATTGGTCAGAAATCGGTCAATCAGAAATGAGCTTTTTCATTTTAAAACTTTTGGTCGTTTTGAGTGAACTTTGCTATAGGTTATCGATGGCCAGGATTCCGAATCCGAAGTCAGTTTTTTTGGCCGGGCTTTCATTGTGTGAAATCCGGCCAATCAGAAACCAGCTTTTTTATTTTAAGGCTTTTCGACGATTTGATGAAACTTTGCCATAGGTTATCGATGGCCCTGAATCCGAATCCGAAGCCATTTCTTTGGCCGAAGTTTCATTGGTCGGAAACCGGTCAATCAAAAAAGGAACTTTTTTATTTTACGGCTTTTGGCCGTTTTGATCGAACTTTGTTAGAGGTTATCGAGGGTGAGAAATCCGAATCTGGAATCAGGATTCCAAAATTCAGATCTCGAATCTATTCGTTCTATGAGAAGTGATGTTGAGAAACAGAAAGTACTTTTTAATACGTGACAGTAGTGTAATGAATCAAGAAATACGAAGATAAGATGAAATTAGAGTGCTTGTAGAACAAAGATTGAGGAATGAGAGCGAGTTACGCAAAAAAATTATTTAGATTGACAGGATACAACGGCTGTGTCCACTTATTCAGAATATTTCAGATTATCGGTAAATCTATACTAACGTGTCCTCTTCCTGAATACTGATAAGCTTCCAAAGAAAATTTCTAATGTGGATGAATTTTTTTGTAAAGGATCAAACTTTCCATCAGTTTTTTAAATAAAAACGATGGCTCGATTTTGAAAATGGTATCAACCTTTCGTGAGTGAAAGTAGCTGGAAGTAGCGGATAGCCGTGAATGGCGTTCCTTCGGAAGGACGGCGAACGAATAGCTGCCTCTAAACTAGGTTTATTCAAATCTGTTTTACGACATTTCTGCATAACATCAAGCAAGGTCCTTAAAAAAGTGCCACAGAGACTTAACATGTGACATTTTATGTAGAGAAGGACTCCTATAAACATGGAGAAACTCGAGAGACGACACGTATATATTTAATAGATATCTTGCTGGATATAGGAAATCTAGTACCCTTTAGTTACGAGTAGAGAAGCTTTTGAAGCAGTCGAAATGTGGATTAGTCATGCCTTGAATAAGAAAGTAGTCATTTGAGAATATGTGTTCAAAGATAGTAGTAGCTAAGTGTGAATAGCGCCACGTCGGAACTCCGACAGTGAAATATAGTAGCTTCTATTTCTATTTCACAATTTTTTTGGTATGAGATATGGTCTATTAAGCTAGTTTTTTGTGTGAAATCATATACTTAAGCTTCTTTCGATGGCGAGCTCCATGAAATCTTAGATTGACTAGCTAGGTAAAGGATTGAAACGCATAAGGAATAGTTCACAAGTATTTTCACTTTGGGATTTCTCATGCGATAAATATAGGCAGCTTTGAAACTAATCCAAAGCTAGAATCCAGTAAAATTTAAATAATAGTGCATGATTATATAATTACTGGAAGAGAACGATGCATAACAGCAATTAGTTGCGCGTGACGACCCACTCGGATGCCGACGAGTGACTAGCTGCTGCCCTAAAAAATCCTTTGAATAGAATTCTTTTAAACTTCTAATCCATTGGAAGGATCTGTAGCACTTAGATCTTACTAGGATTCATGGGAGGAAGAACTGGCAAGAGGGTTAACAAGTGTATTTGAATGAAGTGTGAGAACGAGTGTGTTGGAGATCTTCAATATCGGAATCGAACATTTCCTGAAAAGCGTCAATAATACAATTTGCATCGAATCATCAAAAGTGGACTTGAATGGAATTTAATAATCCTTTATCTTCATAGATACGTCATCTGCCCATTGACTTGTCAAATTTTTTTTCCGGCTATTTAAAATTCGTTATTTAATCTCACAAAGACTCAGAGTTGAAGCCTGATTCAACTTGCGTATGCCGGATATTAGTTTGAACAAATATAGCTTTTTAGTCTGATAGCTACGCTAAACATGCATTTTCGTAGTGGGTACCGGTCAGCGATATTGCCCGCCTATGTGTTTATGAGTATGCGCATTATTAATACAATTTGCGTGAAGTGTAGTGCATCTTTACTGCAGTCACGCTGATATTTTTTGTCTGCTGATTTTCTCTGAAAATCGAATATACTATTTTTTCGTGGCTTGAGGATATTGCTGTGTCAGTGTGGGTCACGTAGATTTCTTTTGAGTGTTATTGATAGAGTAACAGATTAAATGAACGAATGTTATAGCTAGCAGTATTACAACGGTACCAATAGCATTATACACGCCGACACATGTGTACACTAATGTTGACACTAGCACAAAGCCATGTGCAAATGCCCGATGCTACCTTTTGCAAAATGTCTGCAGTAATAAACAACTGCTGATGCAGTGAAACATTCAGTCGAGGGTTAAGCGAGTCACACAGACGAGCGTTACTTGTTTATATTTATTCCAGAAAACAAGAAATACGTACTCAGTATATAAATATATATATGCTATTATATCTAACTACCTGCACGTGTTTTGTTAATGTAAGAGAGTTGATGAAAATATGCTATTACTTTTTTTATATGTTAAATAAAGTTAATATTCGTTCTGTGCGAGACGAGAAAAAAACGTGATGCACAGGCTGTTCTATTGGACTACTTGCCTTTTTCACTGAAGTGAAACGGAAGCAATCTATGAATCAGTGATCAATATTATAAAAGAGTGTAACAAGTGCATTTCTCTTCACATTTTTTAAAATTTTTTTTTGCATTCATTTGAATTCATAGTTAGTGTATTCACTCGTTTTTTTTTATTCCAATTATTATTGGACATTATTTAAAGGTAACTATGAATATACTATTTGCATTTAGTCTGTACTATTTAAATGACATCTATTCATATCAGAGGCCGTTGTCCTGATGAATAGCGTAATTCGAATTCCTGTTCTGTTTTCGCTCTTATGAATAAGCAAGAAGATCAGCAACCTACGAACAAGTCGAGAATACGAAAGGTGCCTCCTATTCTTTGAAACTTTTTTGCACAATCCATTCTCATGATTTGAATATAGTGTTCTACGTTTTGTACATAGAAGTTATTTCCAAACATGCTGATCGATTCTTACGTGAAGTTTCAGTTCATTAGTCAGAATCGACTGCAACTTCGTCTTAGATATTATTTGGTGTTGACATGATATTCTTTGTACGTATGTAGTGAAATAAAATATAGAAGTTTTTTCTCTGCAATATAATTTAAGCGAAAGTAGATTCAGTAGTTCAGAAATGCTAGATGCTCTAAAACGACACTCAGTATGTTGTGCATTTGACACAGGTTGATCAAGCAATTTTCGTGATAATAATATGACGCAGATTAAACAAAACTTTTTCATTCGTAGTTTGTAATTGCACTAAAGTCTGGAACACATAGAAGAGATTAAAGTTGGAACTACCATTTCTGATGCTACTTTGACTAAAACATGACACACATAGAGCCAGTCCAGTTTCTTGAAGATCAGTACAAGTACTAGTCTTAATAGGTCAAACCTAACTGAATCGATCGATCTGACATCTGAAATGATACTGCTTCTGGTCATGGTTGGTAACGATTTTCTTTTAGGACAATGCTATCTGACGTGGCTAGGTTTCAAAAAAAGGCTTGTTAGCGCAGCCTATTTGGGGCTGTAATGTGGAAATCACATATCTCCTTTAGTTTGATTATACTAATGACAAAATACACAATGTTTAAATTTTCTAAAAGACAAAACTTCTTTTCTGACAACGATCGATTGTTAACAAATACTGTCTTTTTTATTTCTTTAGTTCGAGCAGAAACCTCCCATAGTAAACGCCTCTGTATGGCGGACACTGCTTTTAGGAGCTTGAAGAGAGTGGTTCGAATCATTGGTCAGCAATTACTGACTGTTGCATTCGTCAATATCGATTCTTTCATTCCTGTCTTCAATTGGCGGGATATTAATCAACAGCTGAGAGAGTTAGTTGAGATTGATGAAGGCAAAGGACAACCCTATCTCTTTAATAGAAAGCTCGCTAATTTTGTCCGAATCATTAGAAATCATAAGAGAGCTTCATCTCTTTCTGGGTAGCTTAAAGATGAACAAACTCATAATTTTTCAGTCCCGGTTTCAATCAGCAGTCTCGTAAAGCATTAGGCGATTTCTTACAAAAACTCAGAAATTCTGGAAGACTTTAAAAACGTCACACGCGCAAGTTACACGAAAGTCATCAAACTATTGTTTATATCTACATAAGAGAAACGATTTTTTTGACACAAAAGTTTAGTTTTTTTCTTTAAAAAGTGACAGCGTTTACGAGACTAAAGCCTTCTGGGATCGCTTCCGCTTCCAGTCTCGATTCTGTACAATTCCTGAAAATTGATCCGGCCTTGGTTCTGCACATTTGTAGTGTAGCTTTCTACATGAGATCTTTTCTATACTAATCGGCTTGATTTTCAGTATCATTGGGAGAATAGCCCTTTTGTGTTCACTCAGCACTCTCAAGTGACATTCTTGTCTTCGATCTCCAGTCGAAATTAACTAACATCTTTCAAAACAGTTCTATTAAAGATTATTTTAACAATTAGTAATTTTTATATTTTCACCAATAAAGCCTACAAAGAGAGAGTTAATAATGTGTTCGAATCGATTAACCGATTAAATAACGTTCTGCGGATATCTAGAACAAAGTCTCTCTTTTTCGAAAAAAACCTGCTGCTTGGAAAATTATAGCCCCTCTATAGTGGACACGTTTTAAAAGTCTGGAGGGTGTCCACTATGGAGAGGATTTACTGTATTTGAAATAAAACGTACCATAATGATTGCTTTTTGAGATTCACCTAAATAAAAAAACGACAATTCGTGTTTTTTTAGGCAATACTATGTGGCAATTTATTATTGAAATCAATTTAAATAGAAAAACTAATTTGACTTTCTTAAGTGGAGATTTACGTTTTTAATCGTTTTGCACATCCAAATCATATTGTACATGGCTACTAGTGAATTAATATTTGAGAGCAGATTTTGCCAACAGCAATACTCGAGGAAGATGAGAAGTGATATCGAATCGAACTGTTTTTTGGCGATACTTGACGAATTTTTTAAATATCTGTTGAAAAATGGCGGCTACGCTCAGAAAAATTCTCCTACATTTGAAAGTGATCGTTTCCTTTCGCTGGATGTATCAATCGATATGATCTACACTTTTCTAGTTAACCATTGTTATTGATGTCTATTCATAGACATCATTACAACTATAAACTCGATCATTCAATTTTTTACTGCTATCTTAATGTCATTGAACTCAGTATCCAAAATAATCGTAACTTGAGAAGAGAGGTGACGAAACACAAATCTTCTTAGTCCATTTCATCTTAGTGAGATATAGTTTGTCGAAATAATATCAGTTCACAATCTTCTGATGTCCAACAAATGTATTTCGCTCAAACATGTGAGAACATACACAAAACTGGAAATGGCTAGCATGGAAAATATTTATACTCTGCTTTAATATACTTCTTTTTCCAAAACTAATTCAAAAGAAAAAGATGAGTTCGCGGTGCGACTCATTTCGATAACTTTTTTTTCTAAACGTTGACAAGAGGACCAAATAACTTTGATTTGCCTTTTATATGTAGAAACTTTAGGACATTTTTGCTTGTCCAAGTCACAATCCTAAATATGATGATTGTGGTGCCTTGACCAAGATTTGACGGATCTGAAGTTATTCTATCGACTGTTTTAAAAAATATGACTAGAAAACATATTTAAGATCTTACATCTGAAAGTATTCATGGAAGAGAATTGAAAACAGAAAAAATAATGTGTACTACTATCGGAATTTTAAAAGAAGGCACCTGGAAAAAAAGTTTATAAATTTCGAACGAAAAGTCATAGCGACCTGCGATTTTCAGCAATTGATAGAAGATTATAGGGGCACATTTTTATATAAAAATCAAGGTTTAAATAATCGGTGATTGTGGAATCACTGAAAGAGTAGGCTCGTTATTTGATGAAATCTCAGCAGAACAAGCTGAAACTTTCAGCAAATATAGCCCCACTGTACCCCAATCTTCACTGAAAATATCATCGATAAATCTTGTAATAACAAGGAATGGTGAGCCAATCATCATCTGATCTTACATAAGACTCTCATTCAATCAAAATATTAGGAAATGGCCTCAACTTTTGGCTGAATAAATGCCATAATCTAGACTTCATATCTATGCAATTATATCATAGTTTGATTAAATGAACGAGAAGAGACGGTGAAAATATTACTAAATTCTGCATTTCTCTTAAGAAAGTTGGAAAGATTTGTTTTAAAATACTTACTGTATGAAAATAATTTCTTCGTCGAATTTTGGCTATTTCCGTACATTTTTACGATCAAAGTGCGATGCTATTGCATAGATATGAAGTCTAGATTATGGCATTTATTCAGCCAAAAGTTGAGGCCATTTCCTAATATTTTGATTGAATGAGAGTCTTATGTAAGACCAGATGATGAGTGGCTCACCATTCCTCATCATTACAAGATTTATCGATGATATTTTCGGCGAAGATTGGGATACAGTGGGGCTATATATGCTGAAAGTTTCAGCTTGTTCTGCTGAGATTTCATCAAATAACGAGCCTACTCTTTCAGTGATTCCACAATCACCGATTATTTAAACCTTGATTTTTATATAAAAATGTGCCCCCTATAATCTTCTATCGATTGCTGAAAACCGCAGGTCGCTATGACTTTTCGTTCGAAAGTTATAAGCTTTTTTCCAGGTGCCTTCTTTTAAAATTCCGATAGTAGTTTTGACAGCAAGCAACAAAAACTAAATAAGTGTTAGCTGATTAAATAAACATTCGAAGCAGTAGCTTCGATAATCGTTTTAATATGCTGCAGTATTCGAGCAAGTGTTTTGATTGGGTATAAGTTTATCGCCAAAAATCTTGTACAGTCTCCTCAACGTATTAAACACATTTATTTAATAGTTGAAAAATCGTTGAGATTGCGAAGAAAAGTTATCCACTTATACGTAAATCTACTGGATGGATTAGACAAAATTATTGCATTGACAGTTTTCTGTAGAAACTTTGCATGATCAGAGATATATTTATATTCTAATATCATGTGTGTATTCTTCCTTAACTGTTGTCTCATCGTAGATTGAAATGGTTCCTATGGATAATAACCATAAATTGATCAACCACTTGAGTCGTAAGAATAGTGTTGTCATCGATGCAAACAAGAAGCCGAAATCAATTTCAAATGCGCAAAACGCAAGAAACATTCAGAACAGTACCATCGATCGAATAAAAAATTACACGATTCGACAGAATATGTATGACTTTTTCTTTTGATGTTAAATATCATTGTTGTTGCTCTTTTCCAGGAAATTTTGTTGGTGGGTAACGTTGGGTTTCATAACCAAACCTGTCTTTGTATTGCCTACGATTACAAGTATAGTTACGATCATCGGTATAATAGTTGTTTGTTTAACCGCACCAAAACCACCGAGTATGTCCTTGTTGTTTTATATTCTTTGTATTCAATACGAAAAAAATCCATAGTTAATTCTGTTTTGTTTTACCAGTACTGTGAGTTTTGATTAAAAAAACCCAAATTATGATAATATTTGATATCGATGTGTTCGAAATAAATCATCAAGCGAGGATGGAATTATAAGCATTATAACTGCTTCACTTTTCCATTTCAAATTAGCACTGACGACTGCAAACCAACCAAGGTGATCATCACCAGTAGAATTAATACTTGGCCCATAAGTTGGACCCTTCTATTTTAGTTATTTGTAGGGATTATAGATCAGAAAAGAATTCTAGAAAGAATCATCCCATTGCCGCTTTGTTCTAGAGTAACAAGGATAATAAGTTTGTCTAAGATGGAGATTATTATGTTTTTTATAGATTTTTCCCATATCTCAATAAAACAGAAATTTCACGACCTGATTTTTTACAAACTGATGTTACACATTGTTACTTGTTGTAGAGAGATCAAGTTTGTCTAATTCAATGCTCTTGAATCACTGCTTCTATTATTTTTGGTGGTACTCTTTCACATCTCTGAATGAAAACAGCAGCTTATCCTGAATTTATTTTTCTCTATCTCATCAATATGTTCTTGAATATAATAGAAATGCAAAAGAATAAGAGAAAATACAAGTGATTTTATCATAGAACGTAACGAAAGTAAATATTTCTTTTCCACAGAACACATCTTCTTTACATTTTCTCATTTTATGTTTCCTGTGGAGGAGAGTAAGCATTATATGTGTTTCATCTATATCTTCTTTCGTTCTATTATCATGTTGGAATGCGTATACGTCCTCTTTTCTAGTATATTCCGATACATTCGTTTTCTTTTTCTGTCCTTCTGTATGGCTCATGTGTATTCTCTCTCGAATTCTCCAGCGAGTTCTCATTTCTTTATTACATTTTAGTGAATTTTTTTGTCATTGCTCTTTGAAACTATAAAACTTTGTATATACATCATAAAATAAAAATTCTATTTGACTAGTAGTTGGTTAGTGGTTGTCCATCTTCAGAAAGTGAACAGATAGTAAACACATGTGTCGATAATAAAATTAGTAATCTTCACAACATCTTAAAAGTATTATTAAACCTGACATCAGACAAATTGTCCTGTAACTCACTATCTTCAATCATTTCTAATGAAGAACACATTGTGTTGAATCTATATGAATGTTTAGATTATATTTTGAAAAGAACATCTCATATATTTGAAACGGAAACGACATTGAATCATGATGACGAATTAGATGATCAAGATTTAGAAGATCTCTTACTATCAGCATCAACACACCACCGTCTTGGTGAGCGTTAATGTATGAAGTTTAGATGATTTCTTTTCTCTAAACTCATACACCTGCGTCTGCATCCTAGCTGCTCAACCTATGATAAAATACATTTGGCTCAAAACTGTTCTTTGAAAATTGATCCAGATCCGTTTTAGCATGTTAAAGACGTTTGTTTCACATTTCAAACAGATATATGTTATGAAAAAAATTGTAGTGATGGGCCAGTGATTCTTTGATCTTGGTGCAACAAGAACTATGATTCACTCTGTATTTTTTTCGAACTGTTATCAACATGGGGCTGATCAATTATTTTCTTGATCTTTTATTTCATTCTCATTTTCCGTATCAGTTTTATTTTCTTATTAAGTGAATATATTAACTGAAAATCTTTTATTTTTACACAAGTAACAATGCATAAGACGAGTTTGTAAAATATCAGTTTCTGAAAATGTTCCTTGATTGAGGTATCGATAACAGGATGAGTCCTTCTAGAGTTTTTTCTATTCTATAGATTCTACTAACGAGAAAACTATGAGCTCAAACAGAGGGTATTTAGGAATATGGCATTCGTATTACTACCGTTACCAGTAAGTGATAAGTAGTACTTGCTGATAAGAAGAAGTTGATCAATTTGATTTTTGCCTCAAAGAAAACCAGTTTTATGAAAATAACAATTTTTTTTATAAACTTTGATCATCTGTCTTGAAAGTCTGGGAATTCAAAGGAGAGACACTTAAAGAAGACAGCTCGGCTGACTTTGGAATTCTCAAGAGAAGTACATATTTTGATGCACAATGAGCCGACAAATCATTTGATACTGCATTCGAACTACTTGGAAAATGATTCAATGACTTTTCATGCAGATTACTATACCATTTTTTTAGTACATTCAAGTGGCTTTATACTAACAATAAGTTTGTCAAATCATCTCTGCGCCTGTTTATACATAGTCTCATTTCAAAGAGCAGAAAATCCTGAAAAAACTTTTAGATGAATTATCCAGAAAAAGTAAACATAAGCTGAATTTATGGTGAGGCAATAGTGTTTCTATCGATATTTCAGATGTGTCATAAAGGTTCAGACTTCTCAATTGCTTTCGACATGACTTATGATGGATTGTTCTCTTCAGAGTATCATGTAGTTTTTGACAGACTACACGTTGGTATAGTTTTCTTCTAATCATTTTATGAGCTATATTTTTCCGAGGGTTGATATTCTCTAAAGCTGCGACCATGTGTGCTGCTGTTTCAGAAGAACATACAATATTTATATTAGCAAAACAAAAACCGATTATCTATTTTCTGGAATCAATCTAAGATGATTAGTAGAGGTTTGTCATCTGTATATTTATGATATCCAAAAGAAAATTGTGTCATCGTATAGTCCGTCAAAAACTGCATCAAATCCTGAAGACGAAAGTCCATCGTTACACAATTACCAAAGCAATTAAGAAGTCTGAACCTTCATGACATACACTATACATCGATAGAATTACTATCAGTTCAAAGTAAATTCAGCTTATGTTTATTATTTCTGAATGGTTCATAACGGAGTTCGTGCAGAGTTTGCTGCTTTTTCAAATGAGACTATTTATCAGAAGCGGAGAAAATTGTTTTTGACAGACTTATTGTTACTCTATGGCTATCTGGATGCAGTAAAAATACAGGATTGTAATCTACGTCAGAAGCCATCGAATCCCTTTCCAAATTGTTCGAATGTGGCACCCAAGGATTCGCCGCCCCATTCTGCCTCAAAATATACACTCATTTTGAGAATTCTGAGGTGGTCAGATTTGTCTTTTTATGCGTCTCCATCATTTATTAATGGCTTCTCGAAATGTGTAGCCTTGAGATTTTTACTTTTGAAGGATGGTATCTCAAAAATAACGATACTACAAATTTTGAGAAACTATAAACGGATTCAGATTCCTTGACCTGAAAATCATTTGATCAAACCTTCAACGCATGGTTATTTTCCTAAAATAAGCTTCTTTGGAGTGAAAAATTAAACTGACTCATTTTCCGTTATCCAATAAGATAGTATGTTAGTAACAGAAATTCGTCATCTCAGCGCTCTAATCAAATACAAAGCACTTATTGTTTACTGGAAACTATCATATAGCTATACAGGTCATATTGTAACAAGGGAGTATGATCAGACAAAAGGGAATTACAGGTCATGATATTCAACATCAGAAATGACTCGTCACTCAATTCGTCCAGTGATAACTGTTAATAAACTGTCATTGTTCTATTCATTGTGTAATCTCGAATACTCATAGAAAGACTTGTTATATTCTAATTGTTGTTCTTAATTAACAATGCCTGATATTCATGACGTGTTGGTAGGAATATTGGAATGCAGAGGTGCTGACATTCGTTTTATTTCAAAACGGTTCGAAACTTTCATTATTATATTATAATTGAAGCTAGTGACATGTCCTCGAAGAACCAGTAAAATACAAACGAATACAGTTTTGAACTTGTAATAGTTAGAGGCAGTCAACGGTTCTTTTTTTATCATGTTAGCTGCTGTGTTTATTCTTCCTCATTCACTATACGTTTTTGTGAACAAATTCTCAAGAAAATGAAAGAGAACGTACAATGAGTAATCTAAGTGGTAAATTTCATAAGACTGAACGAGATTCTATTGAAAAGTACTGGTTCCCATCCAGATTTGGTTGTAATAATCCGACAATTCCCAATGCAAAATCATCAGAATAATGGAAATCTGATACAATCATTTAGGGATAGTTGGATCATAGTAGTTGATCAGTCTTTACATCTTTGTTCTTATATTACTTAGTTCCAAAATGTCAACTTAATTTTAAAACAGCCATTCGAAATCCAATTGACTATAAGAGTGGCCCACGATCTGTCACCACGGGTGATTTCAACAACGATACTTGGCTAGACATTGCTGTTGCCAATTATGCTGCTGACTATATAGCTATATATTTTGGATATGGCAATGACATCGTGAGAAGCACAGTCAAGTATTTCACCGGCTCTGACTCTGCTCCATACATGATCACTGCTGGTGATTTCGACAACGATCATCGAATGGATATCGCCGTCGCAAATTTCGGTACAAATAGTGTCAGTGTACTTCTTAGATTCCAAGATGAATCTTTCACAAGCCAAACAGTACTCTCGGTTGCATCATCTCGTCCTGTTTGGATCCATGTAGCAGATCTCAACAATGACGCAGCATTAGATATTGTCACCGCTAACTACGGCACACATAGTGTAAGCATATTTCATGGATATGGAAATGGACGCTTCTCAAGCCCGAGCACATACTCTACGGGTTATGACTCTTTTCCATTTGCGGTTGTCAGTGGCGATTTTAACAACGACAAACAGATGGACCTTGCTATCGCCAATTATGGCACCAGCAACGTCGGTATAATGTTTGGAACTGGTAACAACACTTTTGCAAATCAAATCACGTTTTCAACTGGTCCTAATTCCCATCCATACTCGATTGCTGTTGGTCACTTAAACGATGACACTATGCTAGATATTGCTGTCACCAACTATGGAAATAACAGTGTAGGTATATTTCTAGGTCATGGTAACGGGACTTTTATGAGTCAAACGACTTATTCCCTCAGTCCTGCTTCTCCATATTCTATCGGCATTGGTGACTTCAACAATGACAATCGAATGGATTTAGTCGTAACCAATAATGGTACTAACAATACAGCTCTACTTGTCGGATATGGTAACGGTAATTTTGCAAGTCCAACAATGTATTCAACTGGATCTTCTTCATCCATTTCCGTTGCCATAGGTGATTTAAACAATGATAGTCGTTCAGACATCGTCACCATCAACAATGATACAGGCACCATAGATATCATGTTTGGTTATGATGAGTTTTTTCCAATTCAAATGACATATTCAACTGACACTTTTCCATATTCTGTAGCTGTTGGTGATTTTAATGGCGATACCCGACTGGATGTCGTCGTTGCTAATAGGGGTAACAACACTGTAAGTATACTTCTTGGATATGGTAATGGCTCTCTTTCAAATCACACAGCATATTCTACTGGCTCTAAGCCATGGTCTGTAGCTGTTGGTGATTTTAATACTGACACCCATCTAGATATTGTCATCGCTAATAATGGTGACAATACTACAAGTGTACTTCTCGGATATGGTAATGGGTCTTTTGCAAATCAAACAATATATTCAACTGGCTCTTGGCCATGGTCTGTAGCTGTTGGTGACTTAAACAACGATACCCGACTGGATATTGTCGTCGCTAATAATGATGACGCTACCATAAGCATACTTCTTGGATATGGAAATGGCTCTTTTGCAAATCAGATGACATATTCAACTGGCTATTGGCCTAGGTCTGTAGCTCTTGGTGATTTTAATAATGACAATCGACTGGATATCGTCGTAGCTAACGGTTATAACAACACTATAAGTGTATTTCTCGGATATGGTGATGGCTCGTTTGCGAATCAGACGACATATTTAACTGGTTCTCGTCCAAACTCTGTAGCTGTTAGTGACTTTAACAACGACACCCGATTGGATATCGTCGTCACTAATTTTGGTGGCAACACTGTTAGTATACTTCTCGGATATGGCAATGGCTCTTTTGCAAATCAAACGGCATATTCAACTGGTTCTGCACCAAACTCTGTAGCTGTTGGTGACTTTAATAACGACACCCGACTAGATATTGTCGTTGCTAATTTTGGTGGCAACAATGTAAGTGTATTTCTCGGATATGGTAATGGCTCTTTTGCAAATCAAACGACATATTTAACTGGCTCTGGTGCACAATCTGTAGCTGTTGGTGACTTTAACAATGACACTCGACTGGATCTTGTCGTCGTTAATTTTAATGAGAACACGGTAGGTATACTACTTCGATATGATAGAGGAGCTCTGAAAGATAAAATCAAATTTGCATCTGCCGATGGTTCTCGTTTGCAAAACTTCGCTGTTTTTGATTTCAATAACGATAGTCTATTGGATATCGCCGTTGTCAATTATGGCACTGATAACATAGGTATCCTTCTTGGATATGAGAATGGCACTTTTGAAAATCAAACGGTGCTTTCAACAGGTTTAAATTCCTATCCTTGCTCAATTGCTATCCATGATTTCAACAAAGACGGTCAAGTGGATATAGCTGTGGCCAATTATGGTACTGAAAACCTTGTTACACTTCTGGGAAATGGGAATGGGACATTTGAAAATCAAGCAAGTTACAGTGTAGATTTCGATTTCGCTCCATTGATGATTGGTGCTGGCAGTTTCAGCAAAGATAGACGTTCAGAAATCGTGGTCGCATATGATGGCATCGATCATATAGATGTATTTGTTGCATACGACATAGGATCTTTCAGTAATCACATAAAATATTCAACTGGCTATGGACCAAGATCTATAGCTGTCAATAATTTTAATAACGACACCCATCTGGATATCGTCGTCACTAATCAGAACGATCACACTGTAAGTGTGTTTCTCGGGCATGGAAATGGTTCTTTTGCAAATCAAGTGACGTATTCAACTGGCTCTTGGCCATGGTCTGTAGCTGTTGGCGATTTTAATAACGACACTCATCTGGATATCGTCGTCGTTAATTTTGGTAGCAACAATGTAAGTGTCCTTCTTGGATATGGTAATGGCTCTTTTGCAAATCAAACAACTTATTCAACTGGCTTTGGCCCACGAGCTGTAGGTGTTGGTGATTTTAACAACGATATTCATCTGGATATTGTGGTCACTAATTATGGTAATAATACTGTAAGTATCCTTCTTGGATATGGAAATGGCTCTTTTGCAAATCAAATGAAATATCCAACCGGTTCTTATCCATGGCCTGTAGCTGTTGATGACTTCAACAACGACACTCATCTGGATATTATGGTTACTAATTATGGTGACAACACTCTAAGCATCCTTCTTGGATATGGCAATGGCTCTTTTGCAAATCACATGGCATATTCAACTGGCTCTGTGCCAAGTTCTGCAGCTGTTGGTGATTTTAACAACGACACCCATTTGGATATCGTCGTCGCTAATCATGATGACGATACTGTAAGTGTACTTCTCGGATATGGTAATGGTTCTTTTGCAAATCAAACCAAGTATTCAACAGGCTCTGGACCAACTTCTGTAGCTGTTGATGATTTTAATAATGACAACCGACTGGATATCGTCATCAGTAATTGGAATGACAACACTATCAGTGTGCTTCTTGGATATGGCAATGGCTTTTTTGCAAGTCAAATGACATATTCAACCGGTTATAGTCCTTCATTTGTAGCTGTTGGTGATTTTAATAATGACACCCGACTGGATATCGTTGTTGCGAATAATAATGAGATAAGTGTTAGTGTATATCTTGGATATCCCAATGAAGGTTTTCTAAACCAAATGAGACTCATAACTGAAAATGGATCTCAGCCTAAGTCATTCGCCATTGGAGATTTTAATAGTGATGGTCAAATAGATATTGCAGTTGCGAATTCAGGTACTAACAACGTTAGTATTTTTCTGAGATATGGCAATGATTCTTTCGCAAATCCAATGACATATCCAACCGACGCCTCTCCATGGGCGATAGCTGTTGGTGATTTCAACAACGATACAATACTTGATATTGTCACCGCGAATCATGGCAATGACACTGTTAGTATATTTCTTGGATGGGGCAATGGTTCATTTTCAGACCAACAGACGTTTACGACAGGTTTTAATTCTCAACCAAAAGCGGTTGCCGTTGGTGATTTCAACAACGACACCTTGCTAGACATTATTGTTGTCAATTATGGTACAAGCAATGTAGGTGTGTTGCTTGGATATGGAAATGGCTCTTTCGCAAGTGTAAAGTTTTTTTCGACCGGTTATGGATCTCTTCCCTTCTCGATCGCCATTGATGATTTAGACAATGATGGAAAGTTGGATTTCGTCGTCGCCAACGAAGGTGCTGACAATTTAAAAATTTTTCTACAGACTTGTTAATATTACCACTCTGAAGTTGAGTGTTTTTCATTGATTCACTATTTCTAACTTTTACTTATTGCTACTAATATTTCTTCTAACTTTTTTTTTGGCTGTGGGTATACGTTGAGAATTAATAAATTTTACATAAAGATAAGAAACATCAAGTGAAGCTACCACAATGTGTTTCAATTTGGCAAAAAATCATGTTAGGTGTAAGTTGTGTGCATATCAAGCACATCATCATGTCTTTCGATCTTGCTCTAGGGTCTCATCAGATAATTAAACAAAAAGTATCTTTTCAAGTGATGTTAGGATCATAGAGGAGATAGATAATCACCGAAAGAAGAAAAATTTGTTTGTATGTGGAATCAATATTCTTTTATATAATCTGGTTCATTGTAACTGGTCATAGCAATTGAAGCATAATAGCTTTATTTCTCATATTGTTTTTAGGGATATATTTTTTAAGTAGTTTGCATTCTAGTGGGGCGTAAGTTTTGTGAATCCTCGCATCTTCTTGTACTCCTGGGTTCTTGATCTTCAGTGCTCATGGTTGAAGAATCTTGGACAGTCTAATTGTCATTCTGTTGAGTCCTATCGTTTCAAGAAGTTCTTATTGAAATGAAGTTTTTATATTCTATCTTTTATTTATTCAAATAATTATAAGACAAGAATCCATGATCATAAAATGGAAAGTATGTTTCTCGTCATCCGAGAAAAGTTTTCATCTTGGTGTCACAATAGCAAATAATAACATAGTATTTCCTGGACGACCATTATGTTCAGCAACAATTGATGCCATATTATTTGAATGTCTACGCATTAGTTATTTCTGCCATGTTCAGACTGTTTCAATTTCTGACAATGAGTTTTGTGTTCCAGATCGGTGTTGTATTGAAAATGTTGTTCTACAGGGTGTCCTATAAATAGGACTACGATCAAAAATTCAAATATCTATACTCCAGTTCAATCAAATGGGCTGATTTTTTGGCTAGTGAATAGAACTTTATTCAAAAATTTTTTTATACGGATAATGTAAGTAAACACTTTTATTAAGCATTATTGTTGACCTCACTAAAGAAATTTGATCTGTTATCATGTAAGCAAAAATACATATGAAGGCTTCCATAGATAATTTTTAGTTGTTACTTAAGAAAGCAACAAGAAGAAATTAAAATAAGTTTTATAAGTGATATAGCATTGATACAAATAGATCAAACTTTCAAGAGTAGTTAATTTAAAAATCAACGAGTACAATATTCCGGATTTTCAAGCATGGAGCACTGGCTTAGTCGAAGAAATTGATGATTCAGTGTCCAAAGGACTTTAATTGTGCATTTTACTTTTCAGACACGACTTGTGACATTTAAAAATGCTAGTTCTGAAAATTTGGTCTATTTGCATCAATGCTATATTACTTATAAAACTTATTTTAATTTCTTCTTGTTGCTTTCTTAAGTAACAACTAAAAATTATCTATGGAAGCCTTCATATGTATTTTTGCTTACATGATAACAGATCAAATTTCTTTAGTGAGGTCAACAATAATGCTTAATAGAAGTGTTTACTTAAATTATCCGTATAAAAAATTTTGAATAAAGTTCTATCACTAGCCAAAAAATCAGCCCATTTGATTGAACTGGAATATAGATATTTGAATTTTTTATCGTAGTGCTATTTATGAGACATCCTGTAAGACGTTTCTATTTATTGAAAATGTAGACGTGTTAGTAATGAGTTAGTATGTTTAATGAAATTAGAAGCAATGGGCATATACTTAGGGCAGTCCAAAAGTAGTGGCCCAGGTACCTTATTTTCTTATAACAGGCTTATTGAAATTTTCTTTCTATATGAGAAGATAGAGAAAGCGAAGCTCTATTTTTCTATGCTATTTGATCACTTTTTAACTGCTAACATAATAATAAAATTTTAATAAGAACTGTTTTTGTATAAAACATAACTATTAAATTTTATCATATTTTCATCTATGTGTGTTTTATTTTTGGTTTTTTCCTTGTTTTTTCTATTCACTTTACCTTCTTCTTTTTTCTTCTCATCCTTTCTAATGCCTAGCCCTCTATA
>CAJNOL010003995.1:0-18164 GCA_905250125.1 Rotaria sordida | reverse complement strand
ATTGTGTATCAAACTCGTTTTCGATCAATACATTAATCAAAATAATATTGCAAGAAAATTTGTATAGCCGAATGTTGGGAATAACAAAAACAATCATTCTGTATGTGTTACATATGATTTCGTGTTGTTGTCGAACTGTTTTCTTTCTTCACTAGCCATAGAAATATTTTGGTGAAAGCAACAAGAGGATAAATTCTTTTTTTTTTGAGATAGTAATAGCTCTGTAGACATAAAAAGTAAATTTTATACATATTTAATTTTTTAGTTTCATCGATCAATATTACTTTTATTATTCCCTCGACTGTAGGGAGGGTCATATGAAAAAAAATAGTTTGTATGTGTGTGTGTTTGTGTCAGAGTCAAAAAAACATCGATGGCCGATCAGATGTTTGCTCTATCCATCTTTCGAATAATTAGGTTTTGGGAGACTGAGATTTTAGCCAACCAGGTTTTGAGAGGCTGGGCTTTCAGCCAATCAGGTTTTGAGGGGCTGGGAATTCAGCCAATTACATTGAGGCACTCTCAAAAATTTAGGCTAGCAAATTCAAGTACAGGGATACATGGTGCTCATTAGAGTAAAATAGTCCAATAGCAGTCCCATCCAGCTGTTCAAGTGAGACACAAATATCCAGGAAGGTCCGCACGATACTTGCTAGTTTGACTCAATTTATTGAGAAGACAATTACTAGACTTTGTATTATCTGTAGGTTCACGCAATCAGTGAGATAGTAGTACATATCTGGAAGAAAAAGTTACTTTTAAAACATGTGAGCGGAAAATTTCACAAAGTCTCTCGTTCGAACAGAAAAAATGTTATCGAGCAGGCGAAAAAGAAAAGTTTAATCTTATACTTCATCTGATGAGGACTTACATATAAGGCCACCGGCTCTAGTGACAGAGATGATATTATTATCTCGAAGTTGAATATCAAGACATTTTATATGGGAATATAATAATGTACTACTGACCTCATTTGTGTCAACAATTCCCACGGGAACGTTTGCTTTGTTGATTTCCTCAACTGTAGGTAGTGTCATATAAAATAAAATGAGTTTGTGTGTGTTTCTGTCAAGCTCAAGGGTTGAAAAAATGCCATCAAATATGAATACATCGGAATTTCAGTGAATCGGGTTTTTCATATTAGGACTTATGCCAGTCAAGTTTTCCATCCTAAGATTTCAGCCAATCAGGGGTGTGTATATTGAGCTTTCAACCGGTCAGATTTTTGCAGGCTGGAGGTAAAGGTTGACGAAAGTAAATCGGGATCGGTGAATCCGAATCTGAAGTCAGCTTCTCAAAATTTTGAGTTGAATCTTTAGGGTCAGGAAAATGTTTTTGAGAAAATAATGATATTTCCTCGGCTATAGAAAGGGTTATATGAAATGAACTAAATTTTTGTGTCTGTCTGTGGGAGAATGAAAAATGAAACAGGTATTTAGCAGTTAAAGTGCATTTTGACAAAGAATTGCTAGGTTTACAATCTCTTACGGGAAAGTAAGGTTTATCTCAAAGTACTTTACAAAAAAGGCTGAGCAGTTTCTGCGACTTGTACGATTTAAGAAATCGAAATTTGCGTCAGTTATTGTAATAAAGCTGATAGATCAATTCTTTCGATACTGACACATGTGGAATATACTTCTGTCTTATACAGTCGAGGGTCAAGTGAGTCGAACCGACGAACGTTACTTGTTGATAGTAACAATTCTGCAGCTCTTCTACGTGTTCAGAACGTACAGTATACGACAAAAGTTTAAGCGAACGTATTTTTGATTTTTTTTCAATAATGCTAATATCTCGCTTAAATTCAAATAGTGATTTTAACAGTCAATAGAGTTTTCTATATAATGTATTAGATACCAAGATTTCATAGATGAACTATGATGGCAAGATTTCTAAAAAACCGAAGACGGTAGTTTTCAGGTCCAAGAAGACTTTGTTGGAACTATTTTTTAACAGTGCCGTCTTGAAGAGCACAAAATTCTGAGCGAAATGAGGGGTCGCCGCACTCTCTACGACCTCCACTTTAAAAGTTACAAGCACCACAAAAAACGAAATAAAGCGAAAATTTTCGAAAAATCGCTAAAAATCGACTTTTTTTCGCTTTTTGTGATGCTTGTAACTTTTAAAGGAGAGGTCGTAGAAAATGTGGCGACCCCTCATTTCGCTCAGAATTTTGTGCTCTTCAAGATGGCACTGTTAAAAAATAGTTCCAACAAAGTCTTCTGGGGCCTGAAAACTACAGTCTTCGGTGTTTTAGAAACCTTGCCATCATGGTTCATCTATGAAATCTTGCTACCTAATGCATTATATAGGAAATTCTATTGACTGTTAAAATCACTATTTGAATTTAAGCGAGATACTCAGCATTATTGAAAAAAATCAAAAATACGCTCGCTTAAACTTTTGTCGTTCACGGTATATATCTACTTTAGTATCCGAAGCTAACGTTGACGACTTAAATTAATTTTATCCTGTTATTCATCTCCTAAAAAAATAAAAACATTTACCTTAATAACTACATGACAGCAAGTCAAAAGATTTATTTGAAATTTAGAATCTCTTCTATGTTTTCTGTGAAAGAGCCTAACTTGGGGAATCTGAATACATATTGATACTCTGTATACCTCGAAATGAAAAACTCACTTTACATCTTGAGTATGTGGGTGTGAGGGTGGAGGTGTCGGTGGGTGTGGATGTGGGTGTGGGTGTGGGTATGGGTATGGGACTGAGAGTCTGGGTGTGGGTGTGGGTATGGGGCTGAGGGTCTGGGTGTGAGTGTGGGTGTGGATGTGTGAGTGTGGATGTGTGAGTATGGATGTGGATGTGAGTGTGGGGTGTCGGTGTGGGTGGATGTGGCTGTGGCGTGGCTATGGCTGTGAGGTGTGGGTGTGAGTGTGAGTGTGGATAAGTAGGAGTGGGTGTGGGTGTGAGGAAGAGAATGATCCCACTCACCCAGATCTATACCCACACCCCACACCTACACCCACACACCACACACCCACACCACACACCCACACCCACACCACACCCCCACACTCACACCACACACCCACACCCCCAATATATACTTGGTTTTTTCCAAGTTTTGTTTTGATTGCATGAGCAACGTGCCAACAGAACACATGAAAGAACGAAGAAGAACAAAAATCATTCAGTCGCTTTCTCTTGCTCTCACTTGTACACCTTACTTTCGCATTTCAACAGGTATAAAAAGGAAGTGTCTGCAAACATATAGAGGGTGAGTCATAATGATTATAACATCGCGCATTTTTTCAATATCTCACAACAGATAAATCAGAAAATGTTGAATTTATTTTAAAGATGCGCCGTGAAATTCTCTACAAATGCTTAAGAATAAATCCAATTCGACTATATTGATGAATAACTTTGGCTGAGGCTTAAAGTGACTGATGTGTGAAATTCAAATGTCCCTTTATATTAGGAAATAAAAAAATCAACATTACATTAAAAAGTTTTTCTTTTTTCTTTCTAAAAGTTCTATATCATGATAACTAGTTCGAAGAAGTGGAAGTGGAGTAACATAAAACTTATGAATTTTGACAGAAAATATGACGACCAATGTGCAGTTTAGCGGTACAAATGTGTTGAAGAAAAGACCTAATTACTTTGAGAACCTAATTCATATCAGTATTTTCACATGTTTCTCTTGTCGCATTCTTCAAATTTTCTCTTATTTTTACCTTCTGATAGGTCACGCTCCTATTGATGCTATTCCAGATAGAGAAATCAAACGGGCTCAGGTCCAGTAAGTTAGAAAGACATTTATCTTTCAGTATAAAGGACTTAGAATGATTTCAATACCACTCTTGTCATCCTCTGTTTCTATGGACAGTTGCGCCAACTTGCTGCGTATACTAATTTGTTAGTGATCAGATGCGTTTACGATGAAAATCAGTGTTACTTTGAGTTTGTTTTGTTCCCCAGAATATCATGGAACATTTCACTTTCGCACATTAGTCAGTTTAAGCTTCATCCAAAGTTATTGATCAATACAGTCTAATCGGATTTTTTATTAAGCTTTTGTAGAGAATTTCACGGCGCATCTTTCAAAAAAACTCGACATTCTATGATTTATCTTGTAAGACTCTCGTTTAGAGAATGTATGATAGAGCTGATATTTCAATCTGCTTAATACTTTTGAGAGCTTACACCGATTGTCGACCGTACTTTGTCGTTTGAGGAATGTATGTATTTAATATATTTTTATATATTTTATTTCGAAAGGGAAAATAGATAATAATAACCATCAAATCAAGATATAATAATATAGAAGATGGTAATAATAATGTATATAATAGTAGTAATAGTAATAATTGGGAAAAAATATAAACCAACAACTGCGCAAAAAAAATCAATCACGAGGATCAGTCATAGTTGAAAGATTGCGTAACAAATCAAAACAGATATTAAAGAAATAGATAACATATAAATAAACATTTAGCGTCAGCGAGTGCCATCTACTGACGCTGACATATCTGTAGTCAGATATTGCGAAACTACTCGATGGTGCAATCATTATGAATCATCCGGTATTACACATTCGTATGTTGTCATCTGTCTTCTCCGTGAAACAGTTCTCATGTGTAGTAGTAACTAAGTAAACTCATACATATCTAATAGAAATCAGTGTAAGAACAAAAATAACAACAGCATGATATGAGAAAATATGGGCAATTATTTTATGAGTTTGACTTTCAAAAATGAGGTTTCTTTCGGTAGTACAACTTCCGATGAATTCGAATACTTAATGTATAACTAATCTCCGAAGGAGATCGACTCGGTGATTCTATCATCTAGCCTTAGTGACTTGAAATAACATCTAAAAGATCTTCTAAATATTCCCAACAATTAGAAAATGTAATCATTCCGTATTATTTTTTTAAGATGGCTGAATGCCGACTCCTCGGTCTTGATAGACCACATTGTTCTAGTGGTAATAAATGGCCAAATGAATTTCACAGTAGTGATCCACGAAAACCACCCATCAAAATTGAAAGTGTTCATATTCATCAAACTTCCGATATATTTGATTCCGCCGAGGCTTTTGTCGGTTTCATTGTGTATTTATGCGGCAATGAAAATTATTTTATATTAAACGGTGTACACAGTGAAACTGGCAATATTTACATTCGACAATCTAAATGGATTCTCGACAATACACCAGAAAGAAGAGGACGCAAAAAATATTTACACGGGAGATTATTTTATTCAATTTTTGGTTGCTGGAAGAAGAAAAAAATTAATTTTGTTGGTGGTGGTTTCTCATACTACAAGGGAAAATGGACGTTTCATTCTGGAACATTTAATACCATGAATCCAAACAACAATGATGATACATATCATAATACAGATAAAAAATTGAATGACTTTGAAGAAAAAATCATTCAAAGCATCTGCTATTTATTCTACATGAACCATCGATGGCTAGCAATGGCACCTGAACAACGTGTTCCTTTCCATCTCTTGAAAGAACAAGACTTTCATGACCGAACTCTACGAAAAGACATACCGAATATTGACATCTCCGAAGTTCATCCTGATAGAAAGTTACACGGGACAGTGATATGGTACGATTGTCGCAAAGGCTACGGATTTATCGATTGTCCAGATTTTGACGAAGACATTTTTATTCATCATTCAGCAATTCTCAACACGTCCTCCGGCCAGACTTTGTTGAAGCCGAATGATAATGTTGAATTTCACGTGGTCAAAACAGATCAAGGATGGCAAGGTCGAAAATTGATTCGAGTCACACATTGACATTGTTAAGAGACATCAAGAACATTTTATTATAGATATTCGTTACATATCTCAGACTGGTTGCAATCGCTTATCATTTGACTTGTTTTTTCTTTATTACACTTATTTGGATAAGACGTTATAGTTATTTGAGTCTTCTCTTATAAAGTGATAATAACTAGAAGTTAAAAACATTATAATTTCTGCGTTTGATTTCATTCAATTAGCATAAGAGATGCCACTAGGCCATTTTTTCCGCCCTGACCTAGCCTGTAAGTTTCTTAAACAATTACAATTATTCATTTACTGCTCATTTTTTCAATTTCACGAATTAATAATACATTGCCTAGTTGTTTAGGATCAACATTTGTTCTGCACTCAGTTAATACAAAATCGATGCTGCTAAATTGCCTTTGAACCGCAGCACTAGTGGTCGGGACACAATGGATTCTTCTAGATAATTCTGATAAGTTAGGAAGTTCACCACATTTAGATTTTCAGAATACCAGAATGTCGTTCGAATACTGTTTCATATCAATTTTCAGCAATAAATATTTGCTCAATTCGTCGAATTTGGTTATGGTAAAGAATATTCGATAGGGTGTGGATGTGGTGTGGGATGGCTGTGGGTGTGGGTGTGAATGTATGAACCGATCTTAAGACTAACACACACCCACACCCACATCCACACCCACACCCACACCCACACTCACCCACACCCTAATGATTACCGAATAAAATTTCTTATAATTATAATACTCTGTTTCCGGTCCTAACGGGGGTTTGATACTTAAATGAGTTCCGTCCAATGTACCGATGCACATTGGGTAATTAAATTTATTTAAAAAACCGTTGATCGTTCGCTCAGTTTCTTGGCTGATGCTGCGAAATTTAATCAGACGATAAAAAAATAATTCGATCAATGTTTCACAAAATTCATGTAAAATTTGACTGGCGGTGCTTTTGCCAATGCCAAAAAGATTTCCAATCGTTCTTAATTCTGATGATGATCCTAGTGAATATAAAGCACAATAGATTCTTTTTCTTCAACTGGTATAGTTAACCGAAATTTTGTATCATTTTTTCGTAAATAAGGACCAATTTCACGGAGTAGTACAGAATACGTGAAGCGTTCCACACGAAAGTTTTCTTTAAATTGTTTTTCTGTCATTGTTGGCACAATTTCTGTCCATCATTTATGATTTTTTTTAAAAGACCATACATGTCGACGATTAATTTCAAATAAATTGTCGATCAGCATTAACAAAGTTGTAGTAAGTTAATTTTGAAGATTGAGGTGACGACGGTATCTGTGAACTAAACGTTGACATTCCAACCGAATATTAGTAATGTCATGATTTATTCGCTGTTTTCTTGATAGATATAAGTTCACTAAAGCCAACACTGATTCTTTGTTCATCTAGAAATAAAAATACAGTGTTAATAATAATGATTCATAAGAAACTGGAGCGTAAATCAAAGACAAATAATATCCTAAGATTTAATAGATTTTCATTTGAGTATTAACAAATAACAATGAAATATGACAGATAAACCGATAACAGTTAGTTCAGAAATTACAATCTTGACATAAAGATAAGAAAATAACTATGGTCACAAATAATTCACAAAGAAAAAAACGATTGTCAGCCCAGTCAAACACAAAAGTTTAAAAAACGTGTGTGAACGCGTCACAGGTGAAACTATACTTGCGAGTCCACGCATGGAAGTTTTCACATGTGGGAACATACGAGTGCTTTTGTAAAAATCCCTTGAGTGTACATGCAAGACAGTATTCGAATGGCCAAAAAATGATGCATATGTCACAGACATGCGTGAACACGCACAAGGTTTTTTTCCAGAGATAAGATTCGAGCATACATACTTTATTTTATAAGATGAACTTCTTCACCATTCGGCCATTTACTTACATTTGAAATACAATGAAAACTGAAGGATATAATGATCATCCGATAATTTTCAAACACGCGTGTACATGAATGCTAATAATTATCAAGAATTCGAAAAGTCAACAAGATTTTTTAGCTAATATAGTGTGATTATAGAAGAACGATTCCATTTTTATGAGAAATAAATAAATATATGTCAATGAAAAAAACACAATTCTTGCATTTCGCAGCATATGCACTACAAAATATTCAAATTTTGCATGTCAACGCAAAATTGATTCACTATTAATTTTCATAAATAGGATCTTTTTGCATTGACATGCAGGATTTGAAGAAAGTCTGACCATCTTGCAGGCACACGCAGCTGTTACTTTAACATTCCCACGCGAGTCATATGTCTTGCAAGAGCATACAAGATCGGCGCATGCAAGTATCTGCAAATATTAGAGTCATGCATGATCTCGCATATTTTACTGAAAAACTTAAAAATTTGTATCGGCATGCATGTGTTTGCAACATGCATCAGTGGCGTAGCCAAGGGAGGGGCAAATGGGCAATTGCCCATTCCATTTGGAGATTTGCCCATTGTAATTTTTATGCGTCAGTTTTTGCCCATTGAAATTTCACTTTTTCAGAATTGTTTATTTATTTTTGAATTAGATAATAACTCATTTTCTTTTCTTCCGTCTCAATCACACATGCATTTTTGCTTGTTCTTTCTGTGAAGCATGAAGAAAAGACTCGCTTCTGGTATTTTCACCAGAGTTGCTAGATGGAAAACTTAAAAATCAGAAATTCTTGTTTTTAAAATCAGAAAAAAATTAGAATTTTTTTCTGAAATTGGAAACTAATCATAAAGAGTAACTTTTTGCAAACCAAGGACTATCATGTTGACATACTTGCATAAAAGGCTTCACGTTTTTTTTGTTTATCGGCTCATACTTTGTTTTTAAAAGCATTTCATAGTAAAGAAAAATAACACAACCATTATATAGCTTAGAGTAAAAGATCATATACTGTAAGCTTAGGAGATTGATCACAGTTGGATCAAATGAAGACTCTCACTATCAAACTAACTAATTAAAAATATGCGCTGCCAGTAGCGTACACACATTGAGAAGAAGTTTCCAGTTTGTTACATACTCTCACTACTAAATTTCGTCAACGCTTAGTTTTCTTTTTTTTTCGTCATGGTTGGATGGGACACAACCATTTACATAAGAAAAAACAATATCATGCATATCAAAAAGCAAATTCAACAAAGTCTAAGATAATTTGTTTTTTAATTATAAGGGTAATAAACAAAAAATTTTAATTGCTGTCAAATTGCTTTTGAATGTGAGTAATATTGCTTCTTCCTACGTCAATAGTCGTGTTCCATCCAACCATGATAGAAAAAGAAAACTAAATGTTGATGAAATTTCGTACTGTGGATACATGACACATTGTAAATATTTTAAAATTTAAACAATTCTGTCTGTGTACACTATTGGCAGCTCATGTTTTAAACTAGTTGTTCCGTATGTGAGAGCATTCATTTGATGCGACTATGATGAATCTCCTTAATTTGCTGCAGCATGGTCTTCAGTTGTTAGTTAATACAAAAAAAAAAGTCAGGAAAAGACACCTAGTGTCGGATTCTTTTACAAAAACCAAAACTCTGTTTACGAAAAATATGCACAAAAAAATCATCTATCTAAACAATGCAGATCAAAAAATCTTACGAAAAATAATCAAAGTTATAAAACATAACTTCTATATTATTTTTCAAGTTTTCCTTCGTTCAAAATTCTTTCAATAAATGTTTTTGAGCTAAAATATGTTTACAAAATCGTTCAAAAAAAAATTGCCATTCACTATTCAGTTCAGCAACGCAACAATTTACTGATATATTAAAGCACTTAGCAGTGGCTGCAGAACCCAGAAACTACAAGAGATTAAGAAAGGAAAGAAGGTAGCGGAATACGAATCTATAATATTAATGGGTTACACTCGTAATTAATTCCACTAGTACAGCTGCCATCTAAAAACGTCTGGAATTCGACAACAAATCAGAAAAATCAAAAGATCAGAAAAAAATCAGGAAAATGTTCAAATTTCAGAAATTTTCTTGGCTTTTCAGAAGATCTAGCAAGCCTGATTTTAACTGTAAGTTTGGGTGAACGTGCGTTCGATTTTATTGGGAAAACACTATCCACGTAAACGTAGAGAAGGATAGATCAAAAAGAAGAGAATTAAGAGAACACACCCGAACATATATATGTCTACACATATATACATCTAGAGTGACATATAGAAGAGAAAGAAGAAATCCAATGGCGTATATGTAGAAATATAAAGGAAAAAAAACAATATGTGAAATGACGTAGTTCGTAGAGAATACGTCTATGTGTGTTGTACAGATACATATTTGAAGAATCCTCAACACTAACTTATGCATTTATTTTTTTTTACGTTATTAGTACTTTGTTGGGTGAAAAAAGTTTTGGCCTATCAATAAAAGCCTTGCCCATTTCGCCCATTGGTTTTTTTCGACACAAGAGAAGTTTGCCCATTGGTCTAAAAATCCTGGTTACGTCGCTGCTATGCATGTATTGTTGACCTGCATTTATACGCAAAAATTGTAAATATTTCAAATGTCTTGCAAGATCACGCATGAGATCAGATGAATTAAAGAATATTTTGCAAGTAAACGCATGTTTTCAAAAATTTCTTGCAAATACACGCGTTTTTCAAACTTTCACGTTTGACTGAGGATTCGCTTTTATTGCAAGCACTCGAAATATGAAGAAAAGAACTTATTTATCTCTCCATCGAAGGTTCTTTATCAGCAGCCGGAAATAAAAATCTTCGTCAATGGTTTATTGATCATAATGATTTAAGCGTAGCAAATTCATTTGCTATTGACTATCAACACAATTGGATTCATTTATGGATCTAATCAATTAACTTTGTCATTTTCATTACTAGTATGACCTTTCAGCCTTCGAATATTCATCATCAATTATATAAAACTTGCCATCATTTTATTCTTTCATGTGCTAAGATTAAAGGAAACGAAGAACATCGGTCCTATTTTAACAACATAAGAAAACTCCCACTAATCTGATTCCACTGTCTGCCTAGATAATCATTTCGGTTATAATAGTAGTTTTCATACTGATTTGACGAGTTCATGCTGGAAATAAATTACAAAATAATTCAAAATTTCTATCAAGAAACTCACTTTAAAAATCGAATACTACGAATTAAAAATTATTACATAACATATCAGTTTATCGCCATTCTCATACATATCTTTCCTTTTATTGTAAAACATTTAAAACAAAATAAAATCCATTTCTCTTAATTAATTTTCTTTGTTCACAATAATGATATAGTCAATGGAAAATTTCGAATATCATACAGAAACCTTTTCAATGCCAATCATAGATTAAATTGAGTATGGATCTCTTATTTGTGATCTTCACGATCATTAGAATATAGTTCATATTCGATTAAACTGTGCGATGGAACCTTTAAACAAGGTCGAAACGTGTCATCGTATAGCTTTTGACTCACACCCTCACACTCTCACGCCGTTTGTTAACGTTTTCGAAGACATACGATTTATAGACAGCAATCGTTTATTTTAAAATTAAGATAAGTAAAAATATTCCCACGAATCAAGCAATGGTAACTGTTTATTGGTTAGTATTATCTTTTCTAATACTTGTCGTGTATCGAATTGAACTCTCAACATATATCTTATTATTTTGTGTGTTGCACCAGTATTAGTTTGAATCAGATAAAGTACTTCTCTCTTGACTGGATTCCATACATCTCTAACCATTTCAATCTGTTCTCCGTTAGTTTTCAATAATAATTTTAGTCTTTGATTTCTATAAGGAAATTTTCCATTTTGCTTTGGATCTAAATGAAACACGTATATATCTAACAGACTTGAACCATTCTGCCATGTACAAAGAATCAATTTTGTCTTTTGAATATCATATGTCATCGTAACAAAATAATATGCATGTGGCATAAGATGAAAATCAGTAACAATATCTTTTTTTTTACCAACTAAATTTAAATCCATTTTAATCCAATAAGAATTAGAAGATGAATTGTCAAAACGAGTTCGTACTTGTATAATCCAATTATGATTATAATCAAACGCAGTACATCTTCCATTAATAAAAGCATACTTTCCAACATATTGTTATGTATATAGTTTAACAGTGTCTAATGTTTCTATATCATATTCTTCAATATAATATGTAAATGTAGCATTAGTTCTTAAACCAAGAAGTCGATTTCTTAATGAATCGTAAAAAAGAAAACCAAAGTTACCATCATTATACACCCAACGACTTTGATGATATGTTTTTCTTTTATAATTATAAGCGACTAAAAGAAGACGTTTGAAAGCATTACCACCAGTAATAGGCAGATAAATATAATTTAAATTTCTATTCACAGCTGTAGGACCACCAATAAAATAGTACACACTTGAACGATCATGTACATCAAAAATAAAATTACCGATAAAAGAAAGTCTTTTTCACTTTGTATCAAAGACAGAAAAATTACCATAGTGTGGAAAAACACCTGAACTGAAATAACAAAATTTCTTTTCTTTGGAAAATATCACTTATATTCACTTGCTTACACTTACTCTCCATACGGTTTAATTGTATAATATTTGTCTGCATAAACAATATAGTATAAAAGACTGAAAAATAAAACTCCAAACATCATTATGTGCTTGAAGAGTTAAATAAAAATGTAGATAAATAAAGTGTGTGATATGTTATTCTTATCAAACAATAAATAACAGCCAGCATTTTATTATCAAACACCACGTAAGAATACAAAAGCATTTCGATAAAACTCTATAAAAACAAATAAAAACAACTTATTCGCATAAAATATCGGAGGGTGTGGATGAGTCAAGCAAACCACGACGCGTTTCGACCTTGCTTAAGGGTCTCTTCAGGCGGTTTTGACTCTGTAACTATTCAAATGATCTGAAGATCACAAATAAGTTACATAACCTTCCACGTTAACCATGAATGCAGGTACACTCTAAAAAAAGGTTTTCTTACGAAACCAAAAAGGATCTTCCCCTCGATACAAACTCGTAACCTTTTTTGGTTTCGTATCAAACAAAAGTTTCGTATCAAACCATTTCTTGAAAAGGGTGTGGGTGTGGGTGTGAGTGTGGGTGGGGTGTGGGTGTGGGTGTGAGTGTGGGTGGGGTGTGGGATGTGGGTGTAATCGGATAACGTCATGTACGCCCAACTACACCCACACTCCACACCCACACACCCACACACCCACACCCACACCACACCCACACACCCACACACCCACACCCATACCCACACACCCACATCCCACACCCTATCGATAAATTTTTGGGAAATTATATCGAAGATATCGATTCTCATCAATTAAAACTTCATTTATGGGCTGGTATGACATTTATTTACATTAATCTGATTAAATTATTTTCATTTAAGGTGATATTATTCTTGAAAATGTTCATTTAAAAACCAATACACTCGTAAATCAAAATTTTTATATTTCAAAATAAAATAAATAATTTTATTATAGAATGATTTTAATGTTCCACTTGAAATAATAACTGGCTATCTTGGTGTGTTATATATACATATGAAATTATTAAAATAAATCTTTATTTAATTATATAGAAAAACTTCGAATTCATATTCCGTGGAAACATTTATATACACATCCAGCGAAAATTGAACTTGATGGCTTTTATTTACTTGTTACACCAAAAACTGGTTTGTTTAAGAAAGAAAAAAAATTTTCATTTTTATTTTTTGTTTGTAAAAGATGTTAATTATGATGTTGAACGAAAGGAAAAAGAAGAATATAAATCAAAAATGAAACAAGTTAAGAAAGTTGAAGAATTTCGTCGTGAACGAGAATTATTTGGTTCGATTATCGCGTTTTATTATTTATTTTATTTTTAGAAAAAAATAAACAAAGTCCTCATCATAAGGACACATTTTTCGAACGTTTGCAATTTCATATTCTTAGAAATCTTGAAATTGAAATAAATAATATTCATATTGCTTATGATGATAAAATAACAAAATCTTATCCATTTCAATGTGGAATTACACTTAATTATATTAAACTTCATGTATTTGCACATTTCAGAAATAACAAAAAAAAAATCTTTTTTATTTTGTTTAGACAACAAATGATCAATGAGAAAATTTTGAACCAACAGAAGATTCGAAAATAATCTATAAAGTTTGATTCTTTTTTTTATTTGTAAAGATTATTAATTTTAATAATTTGGTTAGCACAAATAAATAATTTATCAATTTATTGGAATCCAAATATTAAATCAAGATTAGATTTATCTAAACAAGATATTATTGTATGTTTTTAATTAATCACTTTTTAATTCCTTTTTTTTTCTCTCAATATTTATTTATTCAGGATGATTTAAAATCAATTAAACAACTTAAATATTCAAAAACGAGTTTTAGTGAGAATTTCTTTTCTTCTCGATTGAATAGTTTATTAAAAATAAATGTTTTAGTTCTTCAACCATTAAATTGTCAAGCTAAATTAAAAATGGCTAAAACAGCTCAAGAACAAGATTTTGAAGAAGCTGTTCTTGCTACTGATATTGATTTTGAAGATATTTATTTGAATATTAATCGAAATCAAGTATGAATATTAAACATTTTTTTTCTCATTGAATTATTTTTCAAATTTTAGTATTCAAATTTACTTGATGTACTTGAATTTCAAGATTATCTCAATATGAAATCAAAATATATTCAATATTATACAATTCTTAATGATAATCCATATGAAAGACCAAGTTTAAGACGGTTAGATTTTTAAAATAAAAGTTGCTTATTTAAATATAAACTATAAATATTTAGATGGAAATTTGCATATACTGCTATTCTAAATGAACATGTTCGATCACGTTTAGTAACATTTAAATGGGAAGTTATTAAAGAAAATCTGAATAGATATAAAGAATATCGTGAAATTTATTTGCAACAACTAAATCATCATAAAAATGAAAAACGTGCTCAAGTTTGATTTTGATCTATTTTATTTATATTTAAAGGAATTAGAAAAACAAATTGATCTTTTTAATTTAATTTATATTCGTCGAACAGCACAAATTCAAGTTAATATTCAATTATTTTCATTTAAAATAAATTTTTTATGTTTAATTTAGTATGCTAAGAAAAAAATTGAAGAAAAAGATCTTTCTTGGTCGGATAAATTAGTCAATTGGTGGAATTCAAATTCAAATCAAGATAATACAGGTTGTATTAATTAAACAAATTTTATCTTTATTTTTTTTTAATTTAAGAATTTAAATTTAATGATTCGTTATCAATGGAAGAAAAAACAAAATTATATCAAGCAATTGGTTATAAAGATGATCAACCTTCTCAACAATTATATTATCCAGAAGAGGTTTAGAAATACGTCGTCTTTTATTTATACAAATAAATATTTTTTTATTTTAGTATATTGATATTGATGTTTCATTGAAATTAAGTCTTATTGAAATAAATATTTGGTCTTTAATTCATCAAAATGATTTACAGTAAGACATCAGATCTTATTTTTGGTTTTCTATTACTTCAAACTAGAATCAGTATTACTGAGGCTATCAATAGGATCACTGAAAATCAAGTCTAATGGGAATGAGAGATGTCCATAGCGTTGCGGCAGCTTTCTTTGAGAATACATTACAGCACTGTATGATTTTGTAGAGAATTTTGGTGTTCACGAATATAACATCATGAGATTTGATGAATCTGATGGATTAGTAAGAAGAATACTAGTCCAGTATCTTCGAGAAACATTTCTTGAAATTCCGTTACAGTAACAGATTTTCTGCTACGATGGAGATCTGTGAAGGGATTACAACAACAACAACAAAAAATCGCTTTCGTACATCTCGAATTGAAATATATGAAAAAAGACTTCGTTATTATTTTGTTTTATAGAAGCTCGTTTAGTTTATCGAAGAAATCTTATTGTAATACTCAATAGATAGTTGAGTTTGAGATAAAACCTATATCATATAGAAGCATTTTGTCAACTCTAATGCGTTGAATTTAGACTTTTTTCTTCTACTTAACCTATGAACACATATTCCCTACATTCAATATCGAACAGATTGTCAGCGGGACTGTTAAAGGGCATCATTATTTCTACTAGAGAGATGTCTATGTCTGTATCACCGCTGTAATGAACACTTTATTTCCTTGTTCATTACGGCGGGATAATACATCGACATCTTGATTATTGTAGTCTTTAGGATTATTAAGAGATGAATAAGTAATCTTGAAGGATATTGATCATATCATTATAGTGATCTTATCATTTTCGTCACTGAGACAGACATTTAATTTCAATGAAAAAGATTTATTAAATTTTAGTATGAAAGTCATCTCTCGTCTTTCAGTGCAAATGGTCAATTAGAATTTCAACGTCGTCCAGCGCGAGATGATATTCAGTATGATAAATTTTCAATTTAATATCGAAATAAAAATCAAATCTTTTTTTTTATTTTTTAAAGATTAGTTATTGATTTGAATTCATTAGAAATGTCTGGAATTGATTCAGAATTGAATAATGAAAATGAATTGAACTTATCTCGTCCTCTTTTAATTCAATCATTTAATCAAACAAATAAACTTCTTCATATTGAATTTGAAACAAATCCATTAAATACTAAATCTGATTATCGTATCCAAGCTAAATCTCAACTATTACAAATTAATTATCATGCAGTACGAACTTTAGAGCTTTTATTTTTTAAATAATTTTTATTTTTAGATGACAATTAATAAATTAATTGAATGTTTTTTACCGGATAGACATCATGATTTAGAAGGGTAAATTTAATTTATTTTTAATTAAAAATATTGTTTTTGTTTGTAAAATAGAATAAAAGAAGCAGCTTATTCAATTTATATAGATATAAAACATCGTACACAATTTTTAGTTAATGAAAATCTTAAAAAAATAAAAGATTTAGATATTAATATTGATTTACAATCGATTTATTTCATTGTACCAGAACATGGATTTTATCAATCGTAAGATTTTTATTTATTTATTTCTACTACACAAATTATTATTTTATTATATGTTTAGTTCTTCATCAATTATTTGTTTGGATTTAGGTCGTTTTATGTTTAAAGGTGGTAAAAAAAAATGTTCAAAATCTTGAAAAAAATGTTTTTTATGATGCTAAAGTATTTTGTCTTTTTTTATAAATTAAATAAAATATATATTTATTATTTTTTTTCAGAGTGATCAAGATGATTTAATTTATATTCCTTTAAAAAAAATTCAATTAGAAAATGTTCAATTACTTTATCTTACACAAAATATAAATTTTTTTTTTCATTTAAAAGATTTTTTTTAAAGAATATTTTAAGATGAAAATTGGATTGATTTACGTTTACAAGAAGATTCACCATCACATTTAATTAAACCAATTGCATTAACATTAGATCTGGGAAAATTAATTCACATCGAAAACAATAAATTACCTATGTATGATACTTTTTTATATTTCAGACTCATTTAACTATAACAAAAATATTTTTATTTCTTTTATGAGAAAATCTTCGAACGGATATTTCAACAGGAGAACATCTCAAAGATCAGCTTCGTTTTCTTGGAGAAAATCCTGATTATCCATAGGATCTACTTAAAGATTTTGTCCGATTTAACTACTTTAGAACAGAATTACTTTTGAAAAAAAATCAAGCTTTAGAAACTTTGACATTATAGATCTGTTAAAAACAAGAACAATAGGGACCAGGAGAAAACGATGTACTACCGTACATCGAATGTAATATGAAATGCGCTTGAAAAAAAAGCAAGTAAAATTGAAATAGTACGGAAGATAGATAGGATATATTCAACAGGCGAGACATTATAATGTTTCCTTCATCTTTGAAAGGATTAAACGTTCAGACGAATGAGAAGAAAGAAACGTGTATTTTGTCATTTCCATTTCGTATATCGAGAGAAGTAAACAGATTTTTCTTCATATTTGACTATAGGGACTTGTTGATATGATTACATTCAAACGTCGTATTAACACTTCATTGCTGTCCGATGCTAATAGACAATTCTACAATATTGACAAACGAATCCCTAATCATGATTATTGTGAAACTTAAAAGCAACGTTAGAGATATTGCAAATTGATGCTTTATGTACAAATTACTGTATTCTCTGGACTAGAGCCTGTCGAGTCTAAAAATTTTGAACTCAGACCCGAACCCGTTGCGTGTTTATAATATTTTCAATGAAACTTTTTAATTCTGACTTAATAGTTGTGCCGAAGATAGATACTTTTCTCAAGTATTAATATTCAGAGACTAGTACGTCCTATACATTTCTCAGAGATTTTCAATGATAATCTTATAAGATTGAAATCATAATTGGCTATTTGTTTTAGAATAG
>CAJNOL010003994.1:0-18173 GCA_905250125.1 Rotaria sordida | reverse complement strand
GGACAAGCTTTCGAACTTTGTCGACAGAATTTTCAGTGATAATGTTGCAAAACAGATCCGTCTTTATCTTCACTTGCTTTACGATGTTTGAACTCATGGAACCAACTCACAAAGTTACCTGCACTCATGACATTTCTTGAGTCGGTCTGACTTGTGTACCAAAAGTAGCTTGCAAAATTTTAGAGTTGTACAAAGAGCTTAAAGTCATGTAGAGCTTAAGCTGGAATCCAACGAACGTCCCCGAAGGCTCAGTGGCCTATCACATATGCGGCCAGAGTTTACACTTGTAAATAATCACTTTGTGACAGTTTGTACATTTAATGGTTCGTGGACTGGAAACGCGCCCAAGTACATCCATATGGCCAAAGACCAGGACATGCGCTCGTATCACTAGCGCCAAATCTCGAACATGAACGGGCGACAAGCCGAAGAAGATCCTGTCGATACTTTGATAATTATCTTACCCATCGGAGTTGTGGCGTTAATTGACATCTTGTGTTGATTGTAATCAAAAGAAGGAAAGATTTCGATCAACTGTAAACTGATAAAAGAGAAAATCGATTGCGAACATGGATAGTTCAAATATTCGCGGCCAACGGTGCGAATTGAACTACAAAATGAGAATGCACGTCGAAGACGACCTGGACGATTCTAACTTTGGCCTGCAAACGAGGAATGCACCAATTCCAATTCCAATCAATTCCGATTCTTAGAATTGGTAGGAATTGGCTCGAGTTACCTAAAATTCGTATGGAATCCTAGGAATTGGTATGAAATTGACCTGAAACTAACTAGACTTGGCTTGAGCTGACTAAAGTTGGGATAGAATCCTAAGAATTGTTATAGAATTGGTCTGAAGCTGGCTTGAATTGGATCGCATTGCCTACAATTCGTATGGAATCCTAGGAATTGGTCTGAAACTGGCTCGGATTAGCTTGAGCTGGCTACAATTCTGATGAAATCCTACGGATTGTAGGCGATTCGGCTGAATTCAAGCCAGTTTAAGATCAATTCCTAGGATCCCATACGAATTCTAGGTAACTCAACTGAATTCTAGCCAATTTCACGCAATTTTAGAATAATTATAGCCAATTCTAGACGATATCATGCTGATTCTAGACCAATTCTAACCAATTCTAATTCTAATTCCTACTAATTCCGTCAATTCCAAGCCAAGAATTGGAATTGGAATTAGTGCATCCCTACTACAAACTACGTAGGACAAGAAGCAGTTTGATCTCTCGGTATCTACTGTCAAAGTTTCAAGCGAGGCAGACTTTTCCACCGCTTCTGAAGCAAACTCAAACTATGAGACTAATAAAGACTACAATTGTTCATAATTTAAAAAACTTTTCAATATCAAGATTCGTTATTTATTTTTAAAAATTGACTGGTTTAAATAGTCAAAATGAATGCGTTCGGTTTTCAAAGCAAAAAGTTAATTTTGACCATCGAGTTCTTCCAATTTACGTTTAATACCGCGAACACTATCAAGGCAGAGAGTGAGAAGTTCAAATCCACCCTTAGACTTCACCAGTAAATCATAATCAGGAAGATCTTTGATTACAGTTGTGTTTTTTTTCAGAAAATTAATGCAGGCCTCGAATAAACCATCTAGTCCATGAAGTTTGGCCTTGAGGAGAGCTTCGATGACACAATATTCGTTCATCTTTGCAATCACAAACTTCAATGACTTCATCTTGAGGTCAGGCAAGTTGTACTTGTCAGTAACGGTTATGAGTTCTAGAGCTAGATTAACGTCTGTAACGTTAGAAGTGCCAGTATAGATATAATAAATCATCGCCTCAATAACATCAGGCTTTTGGTCTTCAATTGTTAACGTTCCACTGTTAGCCTCGGACATTCCAGACCCAAGTACAGTGACAAAGTGTGACCAGTGAGTAGATAAGACACATTTGTGGACATTAAAAGATTTGTCGTGGACCTTGATAACAAAGTCACAATGCTTTTGGCTGTCTAGAAGTTTGTGCGAATGCTGAAATGTGTCTAATCTCTGGCCATCGATGTACGAGTCGAACGGAATTGTAATTGTGCAGATGATTAGAACGTCATTTGAAGATATGTTCCGGTACCCAACAGTATACATCGTACTCTCGGAACTTTCAGCGCAGAAATACTGAGTCGTTTGGTTTACTGGGAGACTTGAGCCAATACCAAACGCATACTTTGCAAATAAATTGCCATATGCGCAAAGTACAACTCCAGCACTGTCTCCATGTTTAAGTAAACTAGCATTCTTGGTGTTTTCAACAAGAGGATAAAATTTCATGGTCCAAAATATTTTAGGAAAGAAAGGCATAGAGAACTTGTTCGAGTAAATAACCTCCTCCTTTATGGATTTAAAATCAATGACGTTCCACTTCGCCGTTAAAGTGTTACTTGTGCCGTCAAACGTTGTTGTCAGTGTTCCAGTCTGTTACAAAAGTAGACATTAGCATTTAAGTTTTAACTCAAGTTTATTTTTCTCACCATCGATAACCAATCGGTTAAAAAGTCTATAATGAATATTTTATGTATTCAAAAAGACTCGGCAAAACACCAAGAACCCTTATCTTATTCTTTGGCAATGGTATAGTATGTTTTTAGTATCACATCAGTCATTCGCAGAAAGAGAAAAAAGCCGATTGACGCACATGCTTTTGTTCTTTTTTTTTTGCGGAAAGTCGATGTCTTTGCATACAGCATACTTGAATAGCAGCCTTCACTTGCAGAGTAAATATTTGATAAGAGAATAGAGAATGGCGCATTTTCTTGGCTTTCATCAGTGAGTTTTTTCCAACTTACAAGAGAGATAACACAAGGTCAATACAAAGGTGTCATAACGCTGAATCAACAAGCGTTGGCATCCATGTGATGACTTTTGAGAAGCTTTGATGTAAGCAAATTTCTTTAGCATTGTTAGGTAGCATAACCAAGAGCAGTACGATTATACACTCTGAAATATCTTCTACATTAAAAAAATATAGGTTCCATACGAAACCTGCAGCGCTTCGTACAAGGTCTCGAAATCGTGCTACTTTTTTTTGCCCAGTCTGTACGGTGGGCCAAGGCTGTTCGTGCCCTCTCGGTCCGACCAAGCCCGACTCACGAAGGAACATCTCCAGGTGAAGATCCGCTTTTGACATGATATTTTACCCATATGTAGGCCTAAATGCGACTAGTGTAGTCCTAGAAGGGTTTCGGTTTCTGACCTTTTCTTCGAAAGTTACCGCCATTTTACTAATTTTTTAGGCTTACGGTGAATATTTCTAGTATAATGAAGTGATGCAATTTCGAGCTGAAATTTTGTCCATAAGCAGTTCTGGTAACAGGTAGAGTAATCCGATAGTTTTAGCTAGAACAGAAGCTCCCTTCTCAAGATATCGAACTTATGATATGATCGATTTTTGTGGGGCACCCATAACTTGTAGCTAATTTTCTTCAACTAAATACCTTAACACATTCACCATGACGAGTCCCACCGATGGGATCCGCTATTCTCTGATAACGGGTGACTGATAACGACTGACAGAACTTTGTATTTCGTATTATAATCTCTAAAGATGTTTTATTATGAAAGCAAAATATACTAAAAGACTCAGCGTGAAAAGCTCTACACTTTGAAAAGTGAAGTTTGTGGGTGTTGGGTGTGGATGTGGGTGTGGATTTTCTGTTCATTCACACCCACACCCTTCTTATCAACTTATACTAAAACTGGGTTGACCGTGGATATGGTCGATTATTGGATTAATGGCCAAAAGTGAGTAACTTTGTAAATAGCTGTTTGCTTCAAAACTTCGATCGAAATCCCATGAAAATAGTATCAAAGTGTTAATTTTAACATGCCCTTTTGAATGATATACGGTTCATTAGGGCTGCCCTGGAAAAGTCCTAATGCGCCGATTTGGCCTCTTATGCGCCTCGTCCTTTAGGCATACAAATCTTTGTAGAGTTATTGAAGTCTTGTACTTCCATTATTATGTGCAAAAGATAAGCTCAAGAACGATAGGATCCTTGGAAAGTGTGTCTATAATTCCCTGTATATATTTCATAGGAAATGTGTTCAGATGGCCGCTGCTGATTTGAACAAGCAAATGCAATTCCAGTGTGATGAGGTTGCCTACGAACCAGTCGGGCGGCGATTACCACCTATCCACGGCTATGAACATTTGCCGCTTCTGTCACTAGAAGAAGCTGTTGGATCAGTTGGTCACATAATTGATAACATCAATGAAGTAGTCACCTTCGTCAAATCTATTGGTTTGATGCAAAAGTCTCCGCCGATTTTTTAAAAATTTTCTTAAAGCCCTCTAGCGCTACTATGCATTCGTGATTTTCATACATATGATACCGCTTGTGTCGTACTATAGGATGACATTGGTAAATGTCCCAGTTTATTTACATTCTTCATTAAAACATGTCAGAGATTCCTATTCATATCCGACACTGCATTTTGTATGAGTTCCAATTAGGGAACAATGCAAGTGCTGCTGCCCGCAATATATGTGCTGCACTTGGTGAAGGTGCTGTTGCTGATCGAACGTGTCGTGATTGGTTTAAAATATTTCGTGAAGGTGATATGTCATTAGAAGATCGTCCGAGATCTGGACGTCCTATCGAATCTGAAATTGAACGATTAAAAGTCCTGATCGAAGACAATCCATGATTAACCACCCGTGAATTGTCAGCAATACTCGGGTGCAACCAATCCACCATCAATCGCCATTTGCATGAAATGGGAAAAGTTAATAAACTTGGAACATGGGTTCCACATCAACAAACCTCGGACAACATACAGCAGAGAATCACCATATGCAATTCTTTGTTGTCAAAATGCAACCGACATAGATTTCTTCAGCAGATAGTCACTGGTGATGAAAAGTGGGTTCTATATGTCAACCATACGCGCAAGCGGCAGTGGGTAAATCCTGAAAATTTGCCCGAACCAGAACCAAAAAACGACCTGCACCCAGAAAAGGTGATGCTATCGATTTGGTGGGATTACGAAGGGATCATCTACTGGGAACTTCTACCTCCTAATACTACGATAGACTCGAAGCTTTACTGCTAACAGCTTCAAAATTTGAAGGTTGCTCTACAGGCAAATCGTCCAGAAAGACGAAAAATTCGATTGCTTCATGATAATGCAAAACCTCATGTCTCAAAAGTTACCCGCCAGAAGCTGGAAGAATTAGAGTGGGAGATCTTACCCCATCCACCATATTCACCAGATTTGGCACCATCCGACTATCATCTGTTTCGATCGCTTCGCAATCATCTGGTCAAAAAACACTTCAATGATCAAGCCCACCTAAAATCGGACCTCGAAACTTTTTTTTTTGTCTTTGTCTAAGAAATTCTTTGAAGATGATATTCTGGATTTGCCTAAAAGATGGGAATATGTAGTAGATAACAACGGTGTATATGTTGCTGATTGATGATATTTTGTTTCAATAAAATTTTGAAATCGAGAAGAAGGAAAAAATCGTCGGAGACTTTTGCATCAACCCGATAGTAGCAACCGCCCATCAATTCCCCCTGTTATCAATAACAGCGATCTACTGACTCATCCTGCTGCTCAGGCATCGAATACTGTTAGGAAACTATGCGAAATACGTTAAGGAAACCTGAGCACCGAAGCGGTCATACGTAAGGGACATCCAAACAGGGACACAATGAGCAGTCAGGCGACAAAATGGCTCTGCTTGAAATCTGATTTTCTCAGTAATGTGACTTACAAAAAAGTTGAAGGGTGTGAGTGTGGGTGTGGGCGGGTGTGAGTAACTTGTGAAAGAAGATTCACGCCCTCACCCACACCCCCACACCCACCCACAGCCACAGCCACACCCACACCCACACCCACACCCACACCCTCTCTATCGTTCCATACGAAAAGAAACTTTCCTTCAGCTTACTACAAGGCATTAAAGCGTCACTCTCATTACTTTTGAACTGACCTAAGTATTTATTGAAGTTTATTTTTGTTTTATGAATGTCACCAATAAAAAAAACAAACAGAACGTTATAAATTAAGCTTTCTCGGAACAACATTAAAAAAATTCCGATTATAGCTAGGAGAACAAATTCAATGTTTTTATGCATCAGTTATTATAGTTTCATTGTAAGCAGAATTTTTCGTTGAACCCTGTTGTAATGAATCAGTTAATTGTGTACTTGCAATTGCAACTCTAAAAAATCACAATAAAATGACAAACAATCTTAATCGAAAAAATCAAAATAGCGGTTTTTTTTCATTAAAACCTAGCTGCACGCTTTTTTGAAGAAAAATAGATATATCCAACAACAATTAAAGTAATAACAGCAAGTCCACCAAAAACTCCACCCAAAATAGCACCCACTAGGAATATTTAAATGAAATAATTAAATAAGTATAAAGGATATTTTGCTTACAATTATTCTTTGTTGGTGATACTTTATTTTCACATTGTGCACCATTAAAACCAGGTTTACATCTTAAAGAAAATTTTTATCAATGAAGAAATATAAATATTCATTTAAGAAAATAAACTTACTCGCACTTTGGTTTATCAAAGTCTATTGATTTACAAATACCACCATTCTGGCAGGAACATGCTAATTATAATACAAAAAATTAGACTATTTTTTTTCTTTAAAACAAGAAAAATAACCTTACCAGCATAAGTAGTTGTAGTTATTTGAGCGGTGTCAGTTGTTGCCGTTGGTACTTCTATAGATGCAGTTGTAGTCATTCTAATGGTTGTTGTTAGTGGACGTGTATAAGGCGTTGTTGTAGGTACGTGGGTAGATGGATCAGCATCTGATGGTGTTAAAATACATGGATTTTCAAAAATATGAAGATCATCAATAGCTGCATGTCCTTGATATGATATACCTAAATAACAACAAAAAAGAACATATTTTATAAATAGAATTCAAAAAAAATAATAAATAATTTCTTTATTACCAATGACACCTTCAATTTGTAATCGATAATATGAAGTTGAACGAATTGTAACTTGACCATTTAACCATTGATCACCTTTATTTCCTTTTTGCGCCCTAAAATAAATGATAATTACCCAGGCGAGCAAAAAATAAGGGGTGACGCCCGACATGACTAGTCTAAATTGTCCGTAGTACTTGTCTGGACTAGTCTAAAATGTCTACATTGCCGTTTGGACTAGTCTGAAATGATTTGCAGCTAGTCAGGACTAGTCGTCTTCACGAGCAACGTCTTGCATCTAAAACAGACTAGTCCAAAACATGCTCTAATCTTGTCATGGCTAGTCCGTTTTGTATGTGCATACTGTCCAGACGCGTCAACTTGAAGGCAAAAGCTAGAAGAAACGGAGGCGATAGGTGGATTCGAGCATTCAAGCCGACAATATTGGATACCTGACTAGTCTAGACTGTTTTCAATAGGTAACGCGGACTAGTATCAAGAGTCATCTATATTGGTCATGACTAGTCGTTTTCGAGAAAGTAATGCCAATTCTGGTCCAGGCTAGTCTATCCTTCCAAACAGTCTTTATTGCTTGGACTTAATCATTCGGACAATTCGTTTAGACTAGTTTGTATTGGGACTAGAACGATGTATCTAACGAGAGTTGGCTATTTATGTCCTTTTAAATTTTTACATTGTAATAACAATGAAGAATAATTTTATTCGAAAAATTAATTTTAATGCATTGATATGAGAATATTATTTTATTTCAATATAAAACCTAATGATTTGAATTTAAAAAGGGATTTAAACGGTAGAATCATAGTTCATTTTCAAATTTAAATAGGAAATATTTTAAATTAAGATAAACATAAACCATGAGATGAAAAGCGAGATTTTTTTTGAAATGTATATTATTATTTTGATTTTGATTTAAATTTGAATTGTTTTTTCCAATAGAAAATAATTTTTTCCATATGTCGATAATCAAAAAAAAATTCTGTTGAAGGAAATTAAAAAAATTTTGAATTAATTTTGCTTAGCTTTATTTAACTAATTTTCGATTTTATTACAAGTAGTTTCTATAAATATTAAAACTTGAGAAAACGCTGAGTCAAACTGTAGTAATTAGTGTCTTCAGATGTGTATTGACATGTAAAAGTTGATCACTAGATCATATGGCTCAATCGGGTAGACGACGAGTAAGTAACACAAGGTATGCATGAACGAATCTAACTTTCTGCACATATTTCTATCATTCAGACTAGTCCGAACTAGACCGCTACATAAGACTGAAACCTAATAGATGTCGCGTCATAAGCGCTCTGCCTTTTTTAATTTAAAATCTATTTTCGGACGAGATGCCCCGACGGGGTTAAAGATTCCAAACCATTTTGGACTAGTCATGTAGTAGGACTTTTTGAGAAAAAGACTAGACATGACGCATAGTCACGACTAGAAAAATGACTAGTCTTTTTACCCGTCCTTTGCTCGCCTGGGTAAATAGATTCTAAAATAAATTTATTTTTAAAATTTTCATACCAAATCCATAACGGTGTTGTAGATTTAACACCATTGATATAAACATTCAATCCACCAATATTTCCATACATATGATACCAAAATGATAAACAAGAGCCAATTGATGATGTTGGCATAAGTATAGTTGATTCAAGTATAGCACGATCATTAGTTCGTCTTGGTGATGATGCTTCAATAAAAGCATAATAGCCAAATCCATCATTATATGTATGATCAATTGATGGTCCAGTAAATGCTGAATCTGTTTTACCTCTATCGACAAGCCAATCAAAATCATCTAATGATGAACGAACATTATGCCATGTACAAAAATCAACTGATTCAAATGAACATGAACCTAATGTTGGACAATTTCCATTTCGTATAGATACATCATCAATAGCTAAATCACCAACAGATCCAATACCATATTCACTTTCAAATGCAATAGCCCATGCTTCATCAGTTTTTTCTATTGTGATTTCAGCTGCATTCCATGTATCATTAAAATTATAATTAACTTTCCACATTGGATATAGTTCATCTGATAATGTACGTCTATAAACTGTTAATGAACCTACATCAGCACCATAACTATGATACCAAAATGAAAGACATTGTCCATTTGTATTATTCATCCATGGAGATATTAATCGAGCTTTTTCACCTTGACGATTTGAATTAGCACTTGGAACATACATATAATAACCTATGTAAAAAATAATAAAAAAAAAAATTTTCGAGTAATTTATTCTTACCACTACTAGTCATTGTACTATGATCAAAACTTGGTCCACTCAATATACCAGGTGTTGCTGCTAGAAAATAACATTTTTCCTGACACAAAAACAATCATCAATTAACAAACCTTTATGTCTTATCCATTGGTGTTTTTCTGTTAGATCATGTTGAAAACCACATAAACTTTCATCATCAAAATCACATTCAAATGGTAAATCATTAGGACAATTACCATCAATTAATTGAAGATTATCTAAAGTAATATCACCTTGAAAACTTGAACCAGCAACACCTTGAAGGATAATCTAATAGAATAAAATATTTTCAATATGACTTTTTTAAAACAAAAAAAAAAAAACGTTTCACATACATTATACATATCTGTGATATCGTGTAATTTAACTTTTCCTAAACGCCAAACATTTCCTTGAGGTCCTTCACGAGACCAAACAGTTGTTTCAACATTTGATGAATCAACAATTAATACATCTAAACGATTTATATCAGGTCCATACATATGATACCAAAATTGAAAACATTTTGTTGTTGAACCAGCAATTGATGGTGATTGTAAACGTGCTGTATCATTAAGTTTAACAGAAGAAGGTGTTTCAAGATAAATATACCAGCTTTGATCTAAAAAGAAAAATAAATCAATAGATAATTTTAAAAATCTTTTTATTTTATAAAATTTACTTGTTTGTGTTGTTACATTGAATTGAGGACCAGTTCCAGCTGTTGCCGTACTACCTTGAGTGCGAGTCCAATTAAGAACTCCATCAGCAAGACGAGTCCATGAACAAAAATCAACTTCAAATGTACAATCATAAATACTTGGAACTATTGAAGATTTTTTGAAAAAAAAGTTCATTATTTGAAAATATTCATTTTGAAATTTGATTAAATCAACAAACTTTGAAATGGTGTTGTTGGTTGAGTTATTGTTTGTGGTGTTGTTAAAGCAGTGACAGTTGCATTTGTTGGATTTATTCCACAAAAATTATCACGAATATCGATATCATCGATAGCATAATAACCATGCATTTGCGAAGTAACACTTCCTTCGATGACAATCTATACAAAGAAACAATAAATTATTAAAATTTTTATAAGAAAAAAAAAAATAAACAAAATTATTTTACATTGTAATCTTCATCTATATAATAGCCAACCGATGCGAATTTCCATGATTCACCTTGATCTATAGTACCAAGTGACCAAATCATGTATCTATTTTGTAAAGTTGTGATATTGACATCAACACGACCTAATTGATTACCACGTATGACATACCAGAATGTTAAACAACGACCAGCACGTGAAGTTGGTGGAAATGTTTCACTTTGAACAACAGCAACTACGGATTTTTGATTGGTGAATGATGAACTTAAGAAGAGATATTGACCTTGATCACTTCCTAATAAATATATATATATATATATATATATATCTAGATAATGTTTTCTTTGTCTTATTATCCCAAAGATATTCAAACCTATGGTGTGATCATTTTGAGGTCCATTATAAGGTGGTTTTGCTGAACCAGAACCAATCATCCAACTAACATTTCCAACAAGAAACATACTACGCCATGTACACATTCTAGAAAAGAAAATGATTTATAAGAGAGAAATAAATCTTCATTTAATATAATTACCCATTTTCAAAATCACAATCGCCTGGTTCAAGACAAGCTCGATCACGAATGAAAACATCATCAATAGCAATAATTGGTGAATTGGCATCTGATTTATAAATTGTACTTTCAAAAATAATTTGATATGGTGTTAAACTAAGACCATGTGGAATACGTTGTTGTGAAATACGCCAATGACGATCCTTAAAAAAATTAAAAATTTTTTCTTCTTCATCTTTCATATATAAAACAACTTACTTGAAGAATATCTGTTGACCAAATTAAATAACCAGATGTATTTGTTAATTGTGTACTTGTTCGTACAAATAAATTTAATCTTGATGCACTACTAAGTGCTTCAGCATCTGTATAATACCAAAATTCAACACATTGTTCTCCATTAGGAACTATAACTGGTGAAATAAGACGTGCTCGTTGATTAGTTACATTTGATGATGATTTAGATATATCAACAAGCATATATGCACCATTACTTGTTCCATCTGTATGATCAATTGATGGTTTAAAACCACTTGCCAATGGATCATTACCAGTTGTACGTGTCCAATTATATTGTGTTTCAACATCATTTATATAATTACATAGAGATGGATCTTCAAATGTACATAAACGATCTTCATTTGGACATGATACATAAACAACAATATCATCAAGAGCAATGTCACCAAGACCATATCTATATTGTCAATAAGGAATTGCAATGAATAAAACTTAAAGAAAACTTACTGTCCAACAACACCTTCGAATACAATTTGAAATTTAGTATTTTCTGGAGGAAATATTGCATATTGTCCTTTTAACCATTGATTGCCTAATAAAAGAAAAGAGAATAAATAAATAAATAAAAATAAAAGAAATTTATATTATATGAAAGAAAAACTAACCTTGATTTCTTGTTCGTGTCCAAACTGGTTTACCAAGTTGACCATTAATTTTAATATAAACATTCAATGTATTAACATCCATACCATACATATGATACCAGAATTGTAAACATTTTTGTCCTTGAATTTCTGCTGATATAATACGAGAACGTTGATTATATTTTTGTGGATAACTAGCTTCCATATAAATATACCAACCATTAGGTGTGCCATATGTATGATCTATAAAACGAAAAAATAGTTTTCTATAAAATAATTAAGTTTCTAATTATTTCTACAAACCAACACTAGGTCCAGTATTAAGTGTTGGTGTTTGACCTTGTTTTAATTCCCATCGAAAATCAGCTGTTACATCATGTGCCCATGTTGGACAAAGAACACTTTGTTCAAAGTTACAATCCCATGGTGATTGTGGTGCTATTGTTGTTTGACGTGTAGTTGTTGTTAATAATGTTGATGGAAGTGTTGTTCCAATCGTTGGTACTGAATCATTCATTGGTCGAATTGAACAATTACTTGTTGTAAATGTGAAATCATCAATTGAAATATCTCCCTAAATAAAAAAGAAAAATTTCAAATTAAAATAAAAAGTAAAAAAGATGAATTTAGATTCTTACCAAATAATCTTTTCCAGCAATACCTTCGACAATAATTTGATGTGGAACCATTGAAACATATGAGACTTGTCCTTCATACCATTGATTACCACGATTACCTGATAACGACCATATATGTGTATATGAACCATCGAAAAGATAAACATTTAATGTTCCAATTGAATCACCATACCTAATCGAAAAAAAAAACTATCAATAATCGATTCTATCAAAAGATCTAAACTTACATATGATACCAAAATCGAAAACATTTAGCATCTCCATTTGTTCCATCAAAAACAACACTATGTAAACGTGCACGATCACCTGGCTTTGTTGGCCATGATGTTTCAATCATTAAATATTTTCCTTGTGCTGTATTTGTTGTATGATCTATTCGAAAGAAGAAAAGCAAAAAATTATCAAAATCAATCTAATATATATATTTCTATCATACCATATTGTGGTCCAGTTCCAAATGAAAGTATACCTTGTCCAATAAGCCAATCCATATCAGCATCAATATCATTAGTTGTCCAACCACATAAATCATCTTCAAATGTACAATCACCCGGTTTTGGACATAAACCTCTGGTAATCGAGACATCATCAATAGCAATACTAACATCTGGATTTTGTGTTAAAACTTGTCCTTCAAATACTGCTTGCCAAGACTGACTAGGATTCTGAATATTGATTTGTGTATATAACCAACGATTATCAAAATTACTATCGAAAATCCAAGAATATGGACCCGGTGGAGATAAGTAAACCTTTAATTGCATCTTTTGTGTTGATGCATATAGAAAATACCAAAAATGTAAACATGAACCAGCTGTACGATCTTGAACTGGTGTTAAAAGTAATGCACGATCATTAGCATTACGATTTTTTCCTCCAGCTAACATATAATAACCTGTATCAGTTTGTGTTGTATGATCAACATTTGGATGAAGACCTTGTTGAACAGCAGATGCTAAACTACGTGTCCAATTAAACTCTCCTGTTGAATCATATTGAAATCCTAGAAAAGAAATTTTTTAAAGATTATTATAAAATACTTTTCTTTTTCTCTCAACATACCACAAATTGAATCATCCGAATCAAAATCACATTGATTAGTTGTTGTTTGACATGTACCATTAAGAAGTGTAATATCATCAATAGCAATTAAACCACGATTATCTGCTGACCATGTTCCTTCAATAACAATCTAGACAAGAAAAAAAAAGATTTAATACAAAAGTTTTTTTCTAAAAAACGAAAATAAAAAGAAAACAAACATTAAATTGTGTTGGATCGCTTGCGGGTGATTGAAGATTAACTTGTGCATGATACCATTCATAACCTTTTCCACCTTTTGTTGTCCATCGTACTTGAGAAAGTGAACCAGAAACCTTTTGAACACTTAATATACCAACATTTGGACCATAGATGAAATACCAAAATTCTAAACATTGACGATTATTATTTATTGTTGTACTTCGAAGTTGACTTGAGATATTATTCTACAATGAACAAAGGAACCCATTTCCAAAATGAAAAAACCAATATGATTTCGTATTTTTTTCTCGTTACATTAGGAAATGGTATTGATTTATTTAATTGAAGTAAAAGATAATATCCATTTGACTGATTTATTGTATGATCATATGGTGGATTACGTTCATCTTGTTGTGATGCTATTGTAGCTTGAACTCGTATCCAACTAAGTTCAAATTTAGATACTATACTCCATGATGAACATGTATCACTTTCAAAATCACAATCATAAACTGTTAATGGACGTGGTGAAGTTGTTCTAAATTAAAAAACAAACAAAGAAAATTAAAATTTATATTATTAAGACAAAATAAAGTTAAATTTTTCAACTGACATTCCCGTTGTTATCACTGGTGTTATCGTTGTTGTTAAGCTATCAATTGGTGTAGCATGTGTTGGAAATATTGGACAATATCCATTTGTTATTGACAAATCATCAATAGCAATATTACCTTCATCATTTCGAGTTATTTTGGCTTCAATTAATATTGAATGATCTGAATTTACAATAAAACCAACTTTTCCTTGAAACCAACTATCTGCTTGTTCACCAGATAATGTCCACATCGGTATTGGTTGAAAACCTTCTTTTTGTAAATAAACTGTCAATGTACCAATACCTTCACCATACCTAAAAAGAAAAATTTTAAATCAAGTTTTTTTCTTCTATTAAAATATAAAATCTGATGCTAAACAAAAAAAGAAACTCATTCAAACTCAAGTATATACGATTTTTTTTTGATAGTATAAACAACATATTAATTTCTTTCGATATTTACATATGATAGAAAAATTCAAAACACATTCCATTTGAACTAGTATCCGTCATTGAATGTGAAATAAGTACAGCTGTATCATTAAGTTTTCGCTGTCTATTTGTATCAATAAATCCATATGAACCATCGTCTGTTCCAAGTGTATGATCAGATAATGGACCTATAAAAAAAATAGCAAAATAAAAGTTTTAGATCATGTTTGGTTTCAATCTGTTATTTTTTTACCACTAAGAAATGTACTTGATGATGGACCACTTGTTATTTCCCAATCAAATTGATCAGTTTTTTTAACATTTTCCCATCCACAAAATGTATCACCTTCAAAATCACAATTATTTGGTTCTTTACACGATACAGCTAAACGTTCGATATCATCAATAGAAATATCACCCTGAAAATTTAAAAAAATTCCATTAAAAACAAAAAGGATAAGCCTAAATTTCAATATTTTGAACTTACTTCAATGCCGTTACCAACAATACCTTCAAATATAACACTAAATGGTACTGTATATTCAGTTGAAATATGTGCTTTACGCCATACATCACCAACATTAGCACCACGTGACCAAACAAGTATACGTGTATCATTATTCGATGTATTCGTACTCACATAAACATTTAATTGACCAATATTTCTACCGTACATATGATACCAAAATTGTAAACAACGACCATTTTGGGGTTGTTCAACAATTGATATTAATCGTGCTTTATTACCAGGTCTTTGTGGCAATGATGATTCTAGAAAAAATAAAACATTTATTATTTTGAACAATAATCAAAAAATTTTCTACATACCAATAAACATAAAATGACCTTGTGCCGTACCAAGTGTATGATCTAAAATATTAAAAATGTTCTAATAAAATAGAGGAAAAAAAAGAATTAATTGTTACCTTCAGTAGCACCAGTAGATGCAGTTGGTGTTGATCCTTGTCCTTTAGTCCATGCTAATTGTCCAGTTGGATCAGATGAATATCCACAGATATGTTCTTCTTCAAATGTACAACTTATTGAATAAAAATCTGGTTTAATACAAGCACCATCAAGAAGTGTAACATCATCTAGTGAAACTGCTGATCGAATACTCCACATAGCAACAACTTCATAAACAACACGTGTGATACTATCTCCTGGTTCAATTTGTATTTGACCATGTTGCCAATGACGTCCTTGATCACCTGATCGTCTCCAAACAGATTGTGTTGAAGTAAAATTTTCATTGAAAATCAAATAAACATTTAATTCAGTATCATCTGTACCATGCATCATATACCACCATTTAGCACACATTGGACCTGGTACATTATTTGGTAAAAGTGGACTAACTAAAACTGATATATCAATATCTGAAAACGTAACTACAGGAATTGGTAATCTTGTTGTAACATAATAACCAGTTGAATTTCCATATGTATGATCAGTTAATGGACCAACAATACCAGCAAGATCATTCGAACTAGGTTGTTCACGAAACCAATCGAGAGTAGTATTTTGACCTTGTGTCCATCGACACATATCTTGTTCAAATGTACAATCATAACCAGCAACAGCTTTTGTTGTAAATGATGAAATTATTTGAGAATTTGAAGATTTGACAGCTTGAAAAAGAAAAGGGAAATCAAATTCGATTCTATTTACATAGATAAAATATATTTACTTGGAGTTAAACGTTTAGTACTTGATTTTTTTAATGCTAAAACAAATAAGTATGATAAAACTATGTACATACATAGAACATAATAAATCTTACTTGAAGGAGGACGTGCTTGATGAGTAATTAAAATATTTTTCAATTGGATTTGTCCATTGTTTGTTAATTGTCCATCGAATGCAATAAGAGTTGCCATTCGTAATGAACTAGCTGATGATGATGAAATATTCAATTGAATATGAATATCACTAAATAAATGTCAAAATTTTCTTTTTACATAGATCAAAAATAATCTTTTTCAAACCTTTGTCCTGAACGTAATCGACTACTCCAAATAGTTCGATTATGAGCAAAAACAGACAATCTATCTGATTTATCATCCGTTATTTGATAATCAAAAGTGAGACAAGATGGCGAATTTCGTGAAGATAAATATCCAGTGCCTAATAGACGGGCATTGTATCGTTTGGATGATTGTAGATTTTCTTTATCACTCGAATATTTCAGAACAAATGATCGTTTGCCTATAAAAAAGAAATAAATCATAATAATCAAATCCTATTTTAAATAATTACTCGTTGTTGTAGAGAGGGATTCATGCCATTCTAAATTCTGATTATTGCCTGGATCATTTCTCCAACTTGGATCTATATAAGAAAATTACTTTTGTATTCTTTAAAAAAAAGAATTTTATACTACTGACCTTCATTGGGAATATTTGATTGAGCTGCAATAAACGAAAAAAAATTCAACAATAGTTTTTCGAGAAAATACATTTCTTTTTTCTGATAAAACTTACTCGCAATACCAATAAGGCATAGAGTAAGGAACAAGAACACAAAACGGTTCATGATCCTTGTTTTTTAAACAATTTCTCGCATACAAAATTATATGTTTCTAAAACAGAAAATAATATGCATTTAGATTTTTACTTCAAACTCTCTGTACGTCCATCTTCATTTTGAATAATTTACACATGCTTCAAAAAAAGAAAGTATCTTATCTTTTTTATTTGTTACTTTTTCAGTAGTAGATAGAGGCGATAACTCTCTCTCTCTCTCTTCTTTTAACGAAGGAGAGAGAAAGATTTCAAAGCAGTACAGAGACAGAAAAGTAGAAGGATCATTTTTGTCAAGATAATTTTTTTTCATATAACCATAAACATGAGGAGTGTAGGTGTGGGGTGGGGATAGATGTGGGTGTGTGTTACTGAAGAGACGGTCCACACTCAGTGATTCACGGAAGTCATCAATTCAAATCGAAAATATTCATATTCATCTGGCTTCCAATATTTTTGATCCAGCAGAGAATTTTGTCAGTCGAATTATTTACTTATGTGATAATAAAAATGATTATAGATTAAATAATGTGTGCATAGCCAAAGTGGCAGTATTTACATTAGGACGATGGAAATGAATCCTCGAGAATACACCCGAACGAAAAAGACTCAGAGATTATGTGCACGGCACATTATTTTTTTCGATATTTGGCTACCGGAAAAAGATGAGATGCAACTAGGGATGGCACTTTATCTTTACTTTATCAAGTAAAGTAAAGTTGGGTTACTTTACTTTACTGGATAAAATAAAGTAATCCTACTTTACTTTACCGGATAAAGTAAAGTTGATCTACTTTACTTTATCGAGTAAAGTAAAGTAAATATACTTTACCCGAAAAGTAAAGTAAAGTAAAGTGAAGTATCTCTAACTTTATCGAACAAGCAAAATATAGTAAAATAAGATTAAGAAAAGCATGTAGTTGATGGTTATTCATTTCTTAGTTTATTATCATACATTAATCACACTTTAATATGTCAAAAGTTGCGTGAAATTACGGATGAGAAGCCCCAAATTGTTTAAACCTGATTTTATTACT
>CAJNOL010003993.1:0-18176 GCA_905250125.1 Rotaria sordida | reverse complement strand
AAACATGTTGTCTTAGACTTCATAAAATTTGCTTTTTAATATGTGTGATATTATTTTTTCTTATGTAAATAGTTCTGCTTCATCCAAACATGATGAAAAAAGAAAAAAAAGCATTGATGAAATCTTGCAGTGTGTGTACACGATCTTTTACTCTAAGCTATAAGATGGTTGTGTTGTTTTTCTTTACTATGAAATACTTTTGAAAACAAAGTATGAGTTGATAAACAAACAAAAAGTGAAGCCTTTTGTGCAAGTATGTCAATATGATAGTCATTAGTTTAGAAAAATTTACTCTTTCTGATTAGTTTTCGATTTCGGAAAAAAATTCTGATTTTTAAGTTTTTCATCTAGTAATTCTGGGAAAAATACCAGAAGCGATTCTTTTCTTCATTCTTCACAAAAAAGTGCATGTGTAATTTAGACGGAAGAAAAAAAAAAGAGTTACTATCTAATTCAAAAATCAATAAATAATTCTGAAAAAGTAAAATTTCAATGGGCAAATCTCGAAATGAAATGGTCAATTGCCCATTTGTCCCTTCCTTGACTACGCCGCTGCATACAAACGAAAGTGGAAGAATAAGTCAATGCAAAAGCATAAAATCGAAGTCGGACAGGTACTAATTAGGGCACTTGATCACTGGAATGATTGCTCGCGAGTATGGATCTCGCGGATATTGCTGTGAGTAGCTGACATGGACTTTCTCTTCATGTACATCCAGATCTACGTCTATATGTGACAGAAAAGGAATGAATGTATGAATGAATCTGTTTATGTTATATTATATCAGTTATCAAGTTAAAGTCAAAAAACAAATCAGTCTAATATATTTAATTAAATTTTTGTATAATTACGATGTTTATGGCTCACTTTCCGTACTTCAGTTTTTTTTGCATGTTGATAGATTGTTAAAATTAAATTCTTTTTATCATTTAAATATTTTTCTTTTATCAATTTTGATATTTTCTATATCGATAAAAATATTATTGGTGATGAAGCGAAATTTTTGTATCTCTAGAATGGTAACAGTATAACAAGTTGAAGTTTTTAAAGATGTATCTGCTATGCAAATTTCAGTTCTTTCTATAAGCAATGGGAATATATGCTAGAATGTCCTTTAGAGTAAATGTTCAAAATATAACAAGCAAAAAAATTTTACTTTCTCATTTCATTTTGAATTCTCTCCACATGAGTTTTTCCAAGTTCATGAATTTCATCTGGACTCATATTTGTTGTTGTATGATATTCTAAACATAATTTATAATATTTATCACCATTTGGTAATTTCCATAAACCATGATCTGTTTTAACATTTGATAAATCTTCATAAAGAATATTTAATAAACGTTCATATGCTGGAATAACATTTATTTTAATAATATTTAATAAACGATTAATCAATTCATTTTGTTTTTCTTTCTAAAAATATTTTAAGAAATTCATAGGAAAAATTATTTTCTTTCTTTTCAAAATATTTACTGAACAAATTCTATCATTGAGTTTATCAATGAAAGTAATAATTAAAGGACTAAAAATAAATTAAATTTGAATGAATTATAGATAAATAATTGATTTGTTCTACCTTTTATTTGGTTCATCTCGTAATTGTTTTTGAAATGGTTCAAGACCATCAATAACTCTTTGAAGAACAAATCGTGGTGTTTCAATATTTCTATGACGTCGTTCTATTTGTTGTTCAATAAGTTGATCAAATGCTTTTGATATTCTTTGTACCTTTTAAAAATAAGACAAATAAAAATTCATTAAATCAAAATCTAGAAAAAACTTTACTCGAATAAGATAAGCTTCAGCATCACTTAGTTTTAATATTCGATGAAATTTTATTATAAATGATATTATATCAAATTGTGGACCTGATTTTTGATTTATTAAATAATTATGATAATCAAATTCATTACTAAGTTCTCTATTTAAATTTATATTCAAATAATATTCTAAAATATCATATGATTGTCTTTGATCAGGTGACATTTTTTTGTTTTTAAATGAACGAAGATAAGTTAATTCTTTTTGAAATTTCTTTTTTTCATGTTCATGAAATGATGTTGAATAATCATGTAATTGAGTTTTAAATAAATCCAAACCACTATTACAAAAAATAATATCTTTATTTTTTTTTTTGTTGTTGTTAGAATAAATACTTACAGTGGTCGAAATTGAGATAAAAGATCAGGACTTTCAAGTAACAATTCAAAGGAAAATCTATTTAAAATATTTTTTGTCAATCGAATAATAAATCTTATATTATACAGTACCTTGTATAAAGTATATTAAGAGTAATTGGATTAAAATAAGCATTTTTAATAATTATTTGTGACCATAAAATAAGTATAACTAATGTAAGATAAAAATTAATCAAAAAGAAAAATCCAATTGGTAAACAACATAAAAAACATGTTAATGCTAATTTTAATTGTTTCCAATACCAAGAATTTGGAATTAGTGACATTGGATGTTCTCTATGATTTGTTATTAATATGCAGCGTTTCTAATGGAAATCTAAAATAAAATGTACAGTGCACGCTGTTTTAAATAAGCAAAATGTACGGTGTTTACGCCGTATATTATAAAAAAATAGGAAAAACATCTTCATATCTGTTTTACCCAGTAAAAAATAGAGAATAATAATAGATATATAAATAGAAAACAAGGAAAAAGTAATCTGTGTATGATTCATTTAGAACGATTCACTACATGAAAGTATAGCATTAGATGGTCCTCTTCATCATCATGAAAACCGGTATGATTTGAAGAAAACTAAGCTGAATATTGTAATTTTTGATTTTTTTTTTCTGCAGCTATCACATCAGTATCGGAAACGACTTTATATAAATCTGAAAAGAAAAGAAATTACGAAAAGAAAGAATGTCAATCAACGCATAGAAAAAATAAAAAATAGACTAGAATCGGATCATCGTTTAAATATAATTTTTAAGCTTAAACTACATTTAAAATCTCCCTTGCAAAATGTACAATACACACTCTACTTTTTAAGACAAGTGTACAGCAGCGTGTATTTTCAAAGCTGCAAATGTTTGTACATTTTGTTTCTGCCGTGTATACTTGCCATTAGCAACTCTGTTGATGTGGAATAAAAAAAAACAACTATTTGGTGTGAGTCATCGATAAGAAAATGTATCAGAAGTAAGATAGAGGGCGTTATTAAAAAAACAACAGAATCTAAAATAGTTAATGTTACCTTTCCATGCGACATCATCTATTTTATCAATCTTTTCTTTTGATTTCTTTCAAATAAGACAAATACGCTTATAGAATTATTTGTCAAAAAAATATTCGACAATTATATCATTGTTTAATTGATGATATTAAACTATGAAAACTTTCAGTATTAACCTACACGAGTTTTATTTAAACGACATATGTGTCTTTTCGAATTATAGATAAGTATATATGTGGTGGAGCAATGTGAAATTAGAAGCGGTTCGAAAAAAGATTTCAAGTAGTGACAACAAGGTAGAAAAACGGAGGTATTAGTTCATTATTAGAGCATTTTAACTTTCTCAAGAAACCTCTCAAGGCAACAACGGATGAAGGATGTACGATGGAGGAATGTTCTCTCGCTTTCAAGAAGTGTTTTCCATTTATCCAAGTAAAAACAAACGAAAAACTAGTTTTCACGATCTTGGATGAGCTCGGAAAATGTTTTGTGTCTAAATTCGTTTCCTTTCATTCTAAAGCCTTAGGTTTGCTATTGATTGAAAAGTATTTTGAGAAGTTTTTTCAATTTCATTAAAATAGAACCTTTACACTACGATGTCGAACGCAATAAACTAACTGTCTATCTATCAGAGATGTTCATCATGGCTGAAAATCTGCCGCTGCGCGCCGCGATAACTTATAACTAGCGAAATTAATAACGAGTATAACTCATTAATATTATAGATCCGTATTTCTCTATCTTCTTTCCTTTCTTACTCTTGTAATTTATGAATTCTTCAGACACTGACGAATGCTTTAATATATCAGTAAGTTTTTGCGTTACTAAGCTGAAGAATGAATGCTAATTATTTTTTTTTTTGAACAAAAGAAAACTTAAAAATTTCATCTGCATTGTTTATATATATAACTGGTTTGCGGATATTTTTCGTAAACAGAGTTTTTGGCTTCGTAAAAGAATTCGGCACTAGATGTCTTTTGCTAGTTTTTTTTGTATTAACTAACAGTTGAAGGTCATGCAACGACAAATTAAGAAGATCGCTTATAGTCGAATCAAATGAATGCTCTTACTTACAGACCAATTAGTTTAAAATATGAGCTGCCAATAGCGTACACAGACTGAGATGTTTAAATTTTAAGATACTTACAGTTTGTCATGTGTTCACACTACGAAATTTCATCAATTTTTAGTTTTCTTTTTTTGTCATGATTGAATGGAACACGACTAATTTATATAAGGAGAAGCAATATCACACACACACACATTCAAAAGCAATTTGACAGTAATTAAAATTTGTTGTTTGTTACCCTCATAATTAAAAACATGTTGTCTTAGACTTCATAAAATTTGCTTTTTAATATGTGTGATATTATTTTTTCTTATGTAAATAGTTCTGCTTCATCCAACCATGATGAAAAAAGAAAACAAACCGTTGATGGAATCTTGCAGTGTGTGTGCGCCATTGGCAGCTCATATTTTTAACTAGTTGGTTTGATCCGACTATAATTAACCTCCTTAGCTTATAGTGCACGATCTTTTACTCTAAGCTATATGATGGTTGTGTTGTTTTTCTTTACTGTGAAATACTTTTGAAAACAAAGTATGAGTTGATCAACAAAAAATAGTGAAGCCTTTTGTGCAAGTATGTCAACATGATAGTCCTTAGTTTAGAAAAATTTACTCTTTCTGATTAGTTTCTGATTTCGGAAAAAAATTCTGATTTTTAAGTTTTTCATCTGGTTGGTAACTCTGATGAAAATACCAGAAGAGATTCTTTTCTTCATTCTTCACAAAAAAGTGCATGTGTGATTTAGACGGAAGAAAAAAAAATAGAGTTACTATCTAATTAAAAAATCAATAAATAATTCTGAAAAAGTAAAATTTCAATGGGCAAATCTCGAAATGAAATGGTCAATTGCTTATTTGCCCCTCCCTAGACTACGCCACTGGTATACGATCAGGAAAATTTTTTCAAATATATGAGATTCCGTTGTCTTTTTTTGGGGAAAGCATATTTCTCTCCAAACGTAAGATTACTGCCACTTATGTAAATAAGAAAAAAATTGAAAATGAAAAAACATATCAATATTCCTTATTGTCTCAATTACAAATTTATTTAGTGCGATTACAGGTGTGGGTGTAGTGTTGATCTTCTTTTATTCTCACCAATACCCACACGCACACACAACATAAAATAGTTGATAGAGTGGATGTCGATATTCTTGAAGTAACGATGCAGTGCAACCAAAATACTAGCTGATTGATATTCGAGTAAAATATGCTATTGAACGCAGAAAATTTTGTCCAGTTTGGGGACAAGGAAGTTTGATCAATGGGTTCTTTTTTCCAAAGTAGTTTCATGCTTCCTTTTCTACGCTACAACCATCATCTGACGCTATTTTATTATTGCATTCAGTCTTCCTAGAACTCTAGGAGAACGTACAAATAATTATGCAACAATTAAATTCGAAGACACTGCTAAGAAAATAGACAAACGTGTTTTGCATATAATCGAGACGAGTCATATGGCCACTAACTATGATTATGTTGAGGAATCATCCATTGAGCCTTAATTCAAATGTTCGATTTGTTAATATCCATTCATTCAACCAGTAACAACTGATTGTAATCACACTTTTTGTCATTCGACATGTCCAATTTATCGTCAAAAAATTACGAACAAAGATGAACACTCGAATATTTCAAACCTAACCTCTCTCGATTGTCGATTAATATTGAACATGCTCGATCGTCTTCTTGTCATATGTCAAGCATTCCAAGAGGCAACTATGATGGTCAATCTGAAAGAAATTTCCGAAAGCTATTGTTAATTGTAGGGTCTGTACGTGTAAATCAATGGTGAGAGCAATTTTCACTTGTATTCTTCGAAACACTATCGATCTATTACGATAATCTTGAATTACACATTATTGGACGACAAGTTAAAGAACATATTTTTTCAGAATTATTCAATTACAATTGGAAAAATTACAGTTAGTTGATTTTGAGAAACAGTGGACAAATATTGATGAATTTGAAATTACCATTTTTGACAACAATTCACCTAGCAATCGATCGAATCATCAATGAAAATTTGCTTTAACATATCTCTATTTCGAATAATGGATCAAATTATGATTATTTTCATGAATGAAAGATTTGTTATGACAAACAGATAGGAAGGAATTGACACTATTTGACCAGTAAGAAGTATGGACGATTTAATCATCCGTGACAAATAATTTTCGCCTGTCATTGTCATAGCTATAGATGTACTGTTATTATATATAGTAATATTTGATGACATGTCAATGAGAGAGAGATTTAAACTAAGTTTATATATAGACGAGTCTACTTTCAAATATCACTTTGTAAATAGACGATACAATACGCAAATGACTCTTTGTTTTTGTTTTTTGACCGATGGTCAGATTAGATGTATAGTAAAATGTTGAAAAGAAATTGTAGATTTTACTTTTGTAGTCTGAAATGTAAATCAAATCTCTTGTGAAAATTACAAAAAACATCATTTACTATAGAAAAATCATTATAATGATAATAATTAGGTTAAGGTATAGTGGCATTATATGAATACTTAGATATATCCTTCGAAACATATTCTCCTGCCACATCGTCCGTCTAATGTTTAACAACATTTGAATCTAATATTTCTAGAATATAATGACGTCAAACAAGAAATCAACAAGTATTAATTTTTTAATCCGTCGAAGGAGAATGTATTAATCAAAGAGAATTACGTAGTAAATATTTTTTCAATTAATATGAAAATGCTTGGTCGTTTCAAGGCATAAATACTAGCATAGATCATTGTGATACGCAAGATCTTCATGAAAATTTTTGAGACCAGAATGCAGATATTTATATTAGAATAAAATTTGATTGTTTCAAAATTAAAAACAAATATTTTCAATAAAGCGAATGCTAATTAAAAAAGGTAGACAATGAGAGAAAGAAAGGTAATAACATGTTTTCATGGCTCATTATTTCCAATGTTTCTCAGCATGTCCTTCCTGTCATTGAATTGCTAGCTTTTTATTACTTATGGTATTGTTAACTCATCATTATCAGGATTATGAATTGAGTTGCAGTGACAGATTTGCTCTGGATTTAAAGTGATAAGCTTTTCAGGTTACATAATTCTCAAAACAACTTAGCTTCCTTATCGTTACTCAGGTAGAGTAGCTGAGGAACCAAGCTGAGACCAAAAAAAAGCTCTTTCAGAGGACAAAAATAGCTTAATCATTAAATTTGTCTAAACATATGAAATTCTCTTTTATACAAATTTGAATATTAATTTTCAAATTCCAAGGAAAAAGTTTCGCTAATCCAACAGACTAAATTGAAATCAACTGAAAAATTGTTATTCCAACAAATGACTTATCACAAAGATGTGCATCTCTAATTTGTATTAGAATATCATTAATGCATGTACAAAAGTCAGTTCAACATATTTACATATTTCAGGCATTTCGAAAAGTAATCGAACACTTTTCAATAGAAGACTCATGTTTCTGCGAAAAGTGCTTTGTAAAAAAAATGACGAGACATTCTCATCATACTACTATTTGTGATAGAGAAAGAATAAAAGACAGCTTACAGTCAGTCATATTTTTTCTTATCTTAAGAGTGGAAACTTAAAGTTATTTTCTATTGAAATATTCATATTGGAGAGCAAATTCTAGAAAAATGGATATGAGAAAATATTTTCATATAGTTAAATTTATCACAAGCAATTCTGCCTGGTTTATTTCAAAACATTAACATTGTTGGTTGCAAAAGCTAACAATTGATTATGTTCTATGTTCAGTGAGAATAAGAGATATGATATTAGAGTAAATATGTTGATATTAAATATCTTCTGTAATTATTTTAATTGAGTGAAGTCTTAAAGATAAGATGCTTTGCAAATACGAAGATTGGTAGATTGGATAATAATTTAGATAAATAGATGTAGGAACACAGTTCCAATGTCCTTGCATCTATTAGATCATGTGTTTGTTGAAAAAAATGCGTTGTTTCTTTTTTTAATTCGAGTTTACCCGATCATATTCACTGTTGGTCTATCACCATCCATAATATACATCAGCAATAGATTTTTGAAATTATGAAGAATATGTCATTCAATTCCAGATAACGGCTTGTCAAGTCTTAAAATGAGAAGAAATTATTTCCAGCTTCTTTTGATTTTGCATTTACATGTCGTCATCCTTTTAATACTCACACCAGAGACTCATGAGAAGGGATAGAAAATCTGTTGTCTCGCGAGTGTTTGAACTGGATATCTTCTCAATTCATTCGAATCCAGCTTTTATGGATCCTCATCAATGGTAGTGAATTCATTTTGAACAAGAGACGAGCAAGTTTGATAATGTTGTCTTCTATAACTTAGTTCAGTTAAAATGATAATCTGAAATATTTCGAAAAGTATAATTTTAGAATTTCAATGTTCTAAGAAAAAGAGAACAATTGATGATCATGACAATGGAAACCTGTCTGTAGAGAAAATCTATGTTGTTATAGACGATTCATATGTCTGATAAGACTATGCATACACTTCTCGTCTATGACAATAGAAACATTCTCATTTGATCAGTTGGATTTATAATGAATATTCAAAAAACTTAGTCCTATTCATGTATACTACAATTACATTATTCATTAGAATGTTTGAAATTTCGGAAGCTACGACACAAAGTCGATGTACAGTTTTCTATTACTGTCTCAATCATTAGATCCACTTTTCTTCAAAAGAATTTATTGTTTCGATATCAAGAATAAATGATTAAAAGAGTGTAATAGATTTACAAGAAGACAATATTCGACAACATGTAAAAACTTGGTCTGAATAAAGTCAATCGTAACTGTTTGCACAACAAGAACGATGAGCTTAATTCATCAATGAGTTACGGGCAACTGTTCTTATGGTTGGAACAATCGTTTGTCGACGATGACCACAAAGAAATAGACTTCTTAATTTGTCTTTAAGATCAGGTAATGACGGTAGAATAGCGAATGGTAAGAGAATAGCGATACAATACGTAAGTGGATCGAAATAATTTCTTCTTAGGTTTGCTCCGACTTCTGGAAAACCTGACCAACCGATAAGAACGACAATAATGTATGGGAATGCAAAGACAACATGAATACATGTAACGAAGATGAGTTGTATAGTCATTTTTCGAAACTGACGCCATTGTATATTTCGTCGAACGCGTTGTTTTTGTCGTACAACACGAAACAATAAAAGACCACTGAAGATAGCAATAAAAAATATTGGAAAAATTTGATGAGCGAACGATTCATAATACAATAGTGCTGCCTCACCTTCGCGTAGGTAACATGGACGTCCACAAAATGAACGCGTAGGATAAGGAGTTTTGTCACATGGATAGAAGAAGATCACATAAATGTAATATATACCTGTATATATGATTAGAATTGTAATAGGCAAGTAATGAAACAAAAGTCGTCGACGGAAACTATGAACCAAGTGTGGCGAAAAGATGAGAATATGTCGTTCGATCGATGTCCATAAAACGAGAAGAATGCCTAAATTATAACACGCGTAGTCAATGTACTGCCAAGTGAAACAGGCACCAGCTGTTGCTGGACTAATGACTCCGCGTTGATAATAGTTGACCATCATCCCCAGATCAAAGGTAATAATCAGAAAGTTTGCGATCATCACAATAAATATGACATGATTGTATACCAATCGTCGAGCTCCTTGTGTTGCGACAAGATGATATAAAATAAACAGATAGCAAGGAAGTGACACTATCTGACCAGCAAGAAGTATGTACGCTTTAATCATCCGTGACAAGACACTCTCGCGTATGTAACTGCTAACACTCGACGTACTGATATTGAATGTAGTAATATTTGATGACATGGCAATGAAAGAGAGATTTAAACTAATTTTATATATAGACCAGTTTGCTTTCAAATATCACTTTGTAAATAGACGATGCAATACACAAATTATTGCTTGTTTTTGTTTGTCGGCTGTTGCTCAGATTAGACGTGTAGTAAAATATTGAAGTTATCGTCTGAAATATAAATCAAATCGCTTATGGCAATTAAAAAACATAATTTTTTGTAGAAAACTCATTATAATGATAAAAATTAGCTTTGAGTATAGTGACGTCATATGAATACTTAAACATGTCCTCGAAACATGTTTTCCTGCTATGTTGTCCTTCTAGTTCTTAATAACATTTTTTTCTAATATTTCTATAATATAATGACGCCAAATAAGAGATCAACAAGTATTAATTTTCTAATAGCTTGAAGAAAAATGTGTCAACAGCAAAACTGCAGAATCTGCCATAAAAATAAATTTCTCCTACCGTTAAAATTTTTTCGAGGAATTTCCCCGGCTAGAAAAATCAAGAAAAAAATGGCTTTCTGTGGATTCTATATCTATACACCAAGGGTATCGAAAAAGACCTACTTAAAACAAATAGCGTGATTTAAAAAAACAATTCGTTCTATTAATCATCGATTGATTCTCGTAATCTTGGTGCTTGGTTTTTTTTCTCAAATGTTTTAGTATAACAGAGTCAGACGATATAAGTTTCCATGTTTGATATTGTTCACTCTTTTTTATAAAATAACCAATTTTTCTCCTTCTTACTGCTAAAGTATGACAGAATAATGATATGACAAGAAAGAAAGGTTAAAAGAATATCAAGAAGCAAGATAGTCACTATAATTAAATAAGCAACAAGCAAATCAGAGAAAGCATCTAGCAAGCTCGTGTAATTACTCCCTCACCATTACATCATCAACATCAGAACAAAATAACGAATGAAGCATCATACCAGAACAACAGAGAGCGAGATATATCTAATACACATACCACTCACCCGCGCAGAGCAACAAAACAGAACGTATGGAACTGAGAGAAAGAGAAACAGAACAAAAAGAAAGAGACAGCTAATAACACAAAAGCAGGAAGCTCATAGGTGAAGAGATCACAACTTGTGATATTTTTCGCATGAGAAAAAGTTATTTTTTCGAAACGTTACTTGACTCCAAAAATTTCTCCTCCCTCTCCCCCTCCTGCACGTTACCGCACACGGGTAGATTTTGCATCTCTGGTCAACACAAGAAGAGAATTGCGTAGGAAACATTTTTTCAATTAGTATAAAAATACTCGGTCGTTTCTAGACATAAATACTAGTACAGATGACATTTCCATGAAAGTTTTTGAGATCAGGATTTAGTCTTTTTATATTAGAATAAAATGTTGTTCTTTCAAAACTAAAAGGAAATATTTTGAGTGGAAAGAATGCTAATAAAAAGAAGTAGACAGTAAGAGAAAAAAAGACAATGACGCGTTTTTTTGACTTATAATTTCCGTTGTTCCTCGGAATGCCATTACTGTCATTGAATTGGTGTTGCTTTATTACTGCTGACGTTGTTGTCTCCTCATTCTTAGGATTACAAATCGAATTGCAATGACAAATTTCTTCTGAATTCAAGAAGATAAGTTTGTCAATTAACATAATTCTCAAAACAACTTAACTTTTGTATCACTAATTTAGTAGAGTAACCAAAAAAAGCAAGCAGAAAAAAGAAAGTTCTATTAGAAGACAAAGATAGCTTAGTTACTAAATTTGTATGGAACATATGGAAGTTTCTTTTATACAAATTTGAATATTAATTTTCAAAATCTAAGAAAAAGTTTCGTTTATTCAATAGATTAAATTGAAATCAACCTGAAAATTGTTTTTCTGACAAATGACTTACCACAAAGATGTACATCTCTGATTTATATCAAGATGTCATTAATTCATATACAAAAGTTACGGGTTAAATCTTGATGTACATTTTGTTTTAGATCGGCATAGAAAAAGTCAGTTCCTCAGGTTATGAATAGTTTGACACGTTCAATATATTACCATCTCTCATGTATTTCGAAAAGTAATCGAAAGGTTTTCCAGTAGAAGCTCATGTCTCTTTGAAAAGTGCTTTGTAAAAAAAAAAGAGTGGCTTTTATCATACTTATAGCTAAATTGCTGACGTTAGAAAGACGAGATACTCTCATCATACTACTATTTGTGATAGAGAATGAATAAAAGACAGCTTACAATTAATTGCCTTTTTTTTTCTTCGCTTTTCATTAATGACTTAAAGCTATCTTCTATTAAAATATTTCCATTGAAGAGAAGTTTCTAGAAAAAATGAAGATAATAAAATATTTCCATGCAATTAAATTTAACACAAGCAATCCTACTTGTAGCATTTTAAAACATCAACATTGTTGGTTGCAAAAGCTAATAATTGTTTACGCTCCATGTTAAGTGCGAATAAGAGAGATGATATTAGAGTAAATATGTTGATATTAAATATCTTCTGTAATTATTTTAATTGAGAGAAGTCTTAAAGATAAGATGCTTTGCAAATACGAAGATTAGTGGATTGAATAATAGTATAGATAAATGGATGTAGGAACACAGTTCCAATGATCTTGCATCTATTAGATCATGTGTTTGTTCAAAAAAATGCGCTGTTTTTTTTTAATTCGAGTTTACACGATTATTTCCACTGTTGGTCTATCACCATCCATAATATACATCAGCAATAGATTTTTGAAATTATGAAGAATATGTCATTCAATTCCAGATAATGGCTTGCCAAGTCTTATCGTGAGAATGAATAGAAAATCTGTTGTCTTACGGATTTCTAAATTTGATATGTCCTCTTTGACCTTCAATTATCTCATCTTGTGAAAACAACAGAATGAGAAAAAATTCTTCTCCTCTCTCTGTATATCTTTGTTGAAAGAATTCATTTTGAACAAGAGACGAACTAGTTTGATAATGTTGTCTTCTATAACTTAGTTTAGTTAAAATGATGATCTGAAATGTTTGAAAAAAATAATCTTATCATTTCGATGTTCTGAGAGAAAAAGATCGATTAATGATAATGATAATGGAAACCTGTCTGTAGAGAATAAATATTTCTCATACGATCCATGTCAATAACTATTAGTGTAATACTAAATTAAGTTTTTTATTTATATTCTCGAATAAGAATAACATATTCAAATCTATGTTGTTATAGACGATTCATATGTCTGATAAGGCTATATATACACAATTCTTGTGTAAGAATAATGTGTGCATTCTCATCTTAGAACTTGATATGATCAATCGAATTTGAAGTTAAATAATGACTTATAGCAGTCAGTAAAATTCAGACTTGTTGTGTATAAAACGGCAATCTAAACTTTTTCAATAAGTTATCTAATTTTACTGCGTGTACTATGGCACAATACCTTTCAATGATAAAATATAAATCCATAGATTTTTCGATGTACAAATGTTTTTTCTTCAAGTATTAGAAAACTAGATAAAAATCTAGATTAAATGTTTTACTTTGAGTATTTTAATTGTATGAAAAGTGATGAAAGAAGCGCCACGCGTGCATAGATATACAATTCATTTATTTATGACAAAATTTGTAAGAGTATTGCATAAAATTTTTCTAGTCAAACACAAACATAGAACTTGCTTCACTTCTTTTCTTATCGACATAAATATATATTATTTTTCCTTATCAATCCATATATTAATATGAGAGATATTATATAAATTTCGATTGATTGAATATGCACATGTAGACGATAAATGTTCGCGTAACCATTCAATTAAATCCTCATTTATTTCTGATAATTCGTATGGATTCATTTTATCATTTTTACAACGAATATTCAATGTACGAAGTTTAGGCATAGTATTAATGAACTCGAGAATGTTAGTTCGATTTTCGATACCTATCATAAGAACTTCGCATTGAGAATCAAGTGATGAATTAGCTAACATAGTACATTCTATACTGTTAAAATATCGTAAACGATATCTGAAATTTTGAAAAAAATCCAGTCGATGAATTGATGGACTGATAACCTAAATCTTGATTTAATATTGCATCAAGACAGATCAAGTGATTAAGTACTGGAATTAAGAGGTGAGAGATCGTCATTAAATGGACATTTGATTTTGAGATAACGAATGTTACGAAATCGAACAGGAAACAGAATTCAATTTTTGTTAAAATCTCTTTGGCGATTAGTATGATAAAGGGTTTGCACTCGATCATACGATGAAACATCCACGTCATTTGGATCAGTCGATTTCGATCGACTACCATCTACATAATAGAATGTATCAAAAGCATATGGCAATGTATATAGAACACAAATTGGTTAATCTTTGAAAAAGATTCTTCATCCATTCTACTGAATTCTGATGAATTACATTCAATGAAGGGTGAAATTGTTGACATTTCCATGAGTCAGCTTGTATACGGATATATAATGTCTAGATGACAATGAGTGAGTTTAAAAAGACTCCAAATATTATTTATAAAATTGCGAAAATGTTCCTCGGGATCCTGATCATTATTTAAGAGTATGCGTAAATGTGTGAGGTATGCAAATTCAAGACATTGAAATGTGATTTGATTCAACAAGTCAAAAGAATAGATTTGATCGATTGAAAGCGATTTTAAATGAATGAATTGATCGATACCATAACTATACGATAGGGAAATTCGAAGCATATTTGATGTTTCAACATCATCTGAGAGACGAATTGAAATAAATCGGTTCATAAGAGATGAAAGATATTGTTGACAAACAATATCAAAGTCATGTTTGGATAAAGAATAAAAATCGAGATGATATTTTTGAAGTTTAATAACGAGAAGTCGATCAAAACGATTGTTGAGACTATGGATGGCACGAAGAAGATTGATAGCATCCAGAAATTCGAATACATCGAGTAAGAGTTCATTAGCGAGCAATTCCAAATTCATTTTTACCTTTACCTTCAAACAGAATAAAAAGATATACCTCTGATATTCTATTCGTGATGCAAGGTAAAAATTGCGTCCTTCTCTCGACTGCTTCGTAAATATTATTATTGCACGTAACATTACTGTTTTCTCTTTCTCTAACATAATGACGCACAACAAAAAGAAGAAAAGTTGCTTGAAAAAATTACAAATGCTCATAGATTTCAAAAGATAACATAATTGGATGTACCAATCACGGGATTGATAATTCAAAAAATTGAGGACAAAATTCCTACTTCAATTCTCGCAAAGAAGATCAATGAGGATAATAACTTGTGATCTAGCCCAGTTGTCATACTAACAGAGGCCTTTCTTTACTCTTTCAATATGTTCGTTTTCGCATGAATGAATCAACACAAAAATAGTTTCGATGAGTTGATATGTACTTCAACATATGATACCATCAGTACTATTCAACAGCACAACGAATAGTGAAAATTGAATGATTAACAATTGAATCATTATTATTAATATTTTAGTATATGTATGTTTATATAAATCGAAAACAAGCTACTTTCAAAACAGTCAATATGAAATAAACGAGAAGATGCATTTCAGACCAACGTCTTCTCTGTAAAAAAGACAGTTGTTAGCGCGATTTCTGTGGGACTAAAACGTGAAAAACAATGGAACTGCTCACATTGGGGTGTGGATATGGATAAAGAGAAGTAAACATCCACACCCAAAATATACTTGATTTTATTTCTAGATCTACTAATAAATAGCTGATATATTCTAAATAAATTTATCATTCATTGGAGAATAGATACATGCAATAGTTCAGTACATTATTATCAATATCTTCTTCCGATAATATTAATATTTAATTGGAATCCACTCCAAGCTTTTCCGATAGTCGTTGAATATTTAACTCCATCTTCCATAAATTATCATCCCCAGAAGGCAAACATTCTGTGTAGATAGCTAATGCTTGTTGATAGTAATCAAGTGCTAACCTAGGTTTATGAAGACCTTCGTAAATATCACCTATTTCTGATAAACTATTACCAATCTTCTCATAATCTGGAGGCAGACATGTGAGATACATTAACAAACAATTCTGTTCATATATAAGAGAAATTTCATGCTGACCTTTTGTCCTTTGTATATGTGAGAGACATGAAAGAATGGTAAAAATGGAGAGATCTTTTGAAGATACACTGACTTCTGTAACTAATAAACATCTTTCCAAATATTTAATAGCGAGATCGAACTGGGATTTTCTAAAGAAGTCACTACAAATCCAAGCTAGGCAATCAGTAATTTCTATATGGTTACTAGGATAATATTCTTCGAATAGAATCAGTGCTTGTTGATAAAAGTCGAGAGATTCATCATATTTTGCCTGCTCATGGAGAGTTTTGCCGATGCCCTTGAGATTGTTCGCAATTTTCCATTGATCAATAGGTGAGTTACTTTTCAGAACTGCTAATGCTTGTTGTTGAAAGTCGAGAGACTCATCATATTTTCGTTGTTCATACAGAGCCTTTCCAATATTGTTAAGAATAGCAGCAATACTAGAATTACTACATGGATTCAATTTCTTTCGAATAGCTAATGATCGTCGATAGAATTCAGTAGCATCATCATATTTCTCTTGACTATATAAGATATAACCAATATTGCTCAGGCTTTCCGCGATATCGATATGAGGAAATTCATAATATTTTTCTCGAATAGCTAAGGCTTTTTGATGAGCTTGAATAGCTTCGTCGTACGTCCTTAGTTCATATAGAATATTACCAATGAAGGTAAAAGTATGAGAAGTGTCGATGTAACCATCAGGATAGAAATTCTCTTGTATTGAAAGTGCTCGTCGATAATAGTCAATGGCTGCATCAAACTTGCTTTCCTCATATAGAACATGACCAATACGATTGATAGTAAAAGCTATGGCAACATTACCCGATGGATAATATTTCTCTTGAAGTTCTAATGCTTTTTGATGATATTCAATCGCTTCATCGAATTTTTGTTGTTGACGTAATGTTGTACCAATATTATTGAGGGTTACTACAATATCTATATGACCACAGGGATAATAGTTCTCTTGTATTTCGAATGCACGTTGATAATATTTCAATGCTTCATCATATTCTTTCTGTCCAAGTAGAATATTTCCAATATAATTGAGATTATTTGCAATTTCACGTTGACGTGATGAACAATAATTTTCTTGTATTTCAAGTGCTCGTCGATGATAATCAAGAGCTTCATCATATTTTTCTTGTGTGCATAACATAATTCCAATGTTGTTCATAAAAAAACCAATAGAAGAATAATCAGAAGGATTATGTTTTTCGGTAATTGCAAGTGCTCTCTGCTGAATATCAATAGCTTCATTATACTTTCCTTGCTCATATAGGACGTCACCAATGCTGGAGAGACTCGAGGCCATTGAAGCATGTCCGAAAGGATAATAGATCTCTTGTAACTTTAACGCTCGTTGACAATAGCATAGAGCTTCATTATATTTTGATTGACGAACTAGTACATCAGAAATGTAATTAAGAGTGTTAGCAATTTTAGCATAATAAAATGGATAATATTTTTCTTGCATTTCTAAAGCTCGTCGATGAAAATCAAGAGCTTCATCATAATTTCCTTGTTCATTTTTGACATAGCCAATATTATTGAGCATACATATAATCTCATCGTGACCAGGAAAGAAATATTTCTGTAGAATTTCCAGTGCTTGTTTATAAAATATCATAACTTCATGGTATTTTCCTTGTCCATAGTGAACATGTCCTATTCCAGAAAGACTATCAGCCATATTGATATGACTATATGCATAATACTTTTTTTGCATTGTTAATGTTTGTTCAAAAATGTTTCGAGCTTCATTATGCTTGCCCTGGATGTAGATAATGTAACCAATCTTATTAAGAGTGGAAGTAATGTATACATGACCTTTTGGATAATATCTTGTATAGATTGACATTGCTCGTTGACAAATTTCGAGGGCCTTATTGTAACTTTGTTGACCTATCAGAACTTGACTAATACAATAAAGACTTACAGCAATATCAATATGAGAAGATTGATAATATTCTTCGAGTATTGTCAATGCTTTTTGATGAAAGATAAGTG
>CAJNOL010003992.1:0-18197 GCA_905250125.1 Rotaria sordida | reverse complement strand
CACCCACACCCACACCCACACACCCACACCCACACCACACCCACACTCACACCCCACACCCCACACCCACACCCCACACCCACACCCGTCCCGGACTTTCGGCCCGGAAAAAAATTTTTTTTCATCTTAAAATCGAATGACACTCAGTCTAATATTTATTTTCTATCGTCCCGGACTTTCGTCCCGATACAAAATAAATATTAGACTGAGTGTAATTGGATTTTAAGACAAAAAAAGAAATTTTTTCCGGGCCGAAAGTCCGGGACGAAAATTCCTTGGGCCGAAATTCATGTAACTCGCGCCATCGTCATATGTTAAGTTATTCGGTAACGCGATGCATGTGTTCTCTTCGGCTAAGAGATACGGTGCATGACCACCGTCTCGTTGCCATCCATAGGCTGCTCGTATGTCCGGCGAATGGCAGGAGATCATGTAACCTTGTTGACAATCCAAGCACAAGCCACATCCACTGATATGATAGATAATTACTCGATCACCAATGCGAAAACGTTTGCAACATTCACCGACAGATACAATGATACCACAGGGTTCATGACCAGCAATAACATTACGATATTTTTCATCGCCAGTACCCAAATGTTCACGATTGATAGCGCTAAAAAAATTATCAAAAAAAACATCAGCTACAAGAAAAATTTCCTACCGAATATCACTGCCACAAATCGATGATGCCTTAATTTTGACAAGCACTTGCCCTTTTCCTGGTTGTGGTATAGGCAGTTCTCGAAATTCAACAGTCGAGTTGCCTGGTAGAATTACACCTCGCATCATCTTCGTATTTCTTTCTTCTGTTTCTTTAGATGTTATCATCTGTTTTTATCTTTCTCGTTGCTGTCTCTCACTGGCGTACCATCAATCCAGTGAGACTATTGTTTGACAAGGGCGTCCTTTTTCTTCGTCTTCCTTCAACTAAATTATAGTCAAGGTGTGGGTGGGGTAGGTGTGGGTGTGGGTGGGATGTGGGTGTAGGTGTGTGTGGGTCGTGTTCTGAATTCATCCCACATCCCACCCACACAACCCACACCCACATCTACACCCACATCCACCCCATACCCTTCAATTTCAGTTACACTTGAGAAATCAAAAAGATTAATAATAATGGAGTGAGTTATTTAAATATAAAATTGCTTTCTTATTTAAATGTAGAAAATCTTGATAAACAGAATATTTCAACCTTGAATTGATGATTAAAAACGGTCATCATCTGCTGGATCTTATTGCCAAAAAATACAGCTAATGAATACTTAGATAAATCTAATATCAAAAGCATAACCTAAACTAATATATTATATAATCAAGTTTATAATAACTGCCAATCTAATATTAGTCAATTAAATCCGTTGAGTTCTTATTTTACATTAAAAATCTCAAATTTCAAATGAATTTAGTTACACTTTTTCCCAGTTTAGATTTGAGTTTCACGACTGAATAAAACCGAAGTGAATAGTTTTTTCATTGCAATCATATAGTTTTTTTAATTTACTTTATACCAACAAGGGATTTAATAGAGGGTGTGGGTGTGTGGGTGTGGGTGTGGGGTGTGGGTGTGGGTGTGGGTGTGGGTGGGTGTGGGTGTGGGTGTGGGTGTGGGTGAGGGTGAGGGTGTGGGTGTGGGTGTGGGTGAGGGTGAGGGTGTGGATGTGTGGGTGTGGCTATCTTGAGGGTGGGTGTGGGTGGGTGTGTGGGTGTGGCTATCTTGAGGGTGGGTGTGGGTGGGTGTGTAGGTGTGGGTGTGTGGTGTGGGTGTGGGTGGGTGTGGGTGTGTGGTGTGGGTGTGGGTGTGTGGTGTGGGTGTGGGTGTGTGGTGTGGGTGTGTGGTGTGGGTGTGGGTGTGGGTGTGGGTGTAGGGTGTGAGGTGTGGAGTGTGGGTGGGGTGTGGGTGTGGGTGTGGATGGGTGTGGGTGTGGGTGTGAAAGTTAGTGGTGTATTAAGCCACACTCACACCTACACCCGCACCCACCCTCACACTGACACATCCGTACTCCACACCGACACTCACACCGACACCCTCAAGATGCGAAATTCTGTAAGCTGCCTATAATAAAAATACAAATATTAAAAACAAAATTTGTCCTTGAAATTGTTTTAAGTCGTCATTACATAGTAAATCGATGATTGACAATAACAATATTCATATTTCGAACGATGGCATGAGCCTATTAAATCCATAGATCGCAGAAACAATCGTATATTGCTTTTACGACGTTTTTTTTTCTTCTATAAAGATTACTTTTTCGGAGAACAATTAAGTGCTTAAGAAAGCAGTTAAGCAATATCGAATTTCTATTTGTCGAAAGATCATATATTGCGCTTCTTCACTTTCGGCGAATGCGAAAAACATTGTCTCTTCATTGTATATAAAGATGGGTACCGCCACTATTCTGTCTCATTTTAAAGCAAGCGATGGTTTCAACAGTAATTCGTTGTTTCGTATTCATTCTATTCAGGTAATTCTAAAATCTATTTTTTTCCTATTTATCTAATGTTGAACAATGTTCTTTTTAAGCCTTACAGGTTTGATTCTTGTTTTCTTTTTCCATATCCTCATATTTATTTAGTGTATCGCTAGTTCGAGTGACATCTCAAATATGCTATGGAAAGCAATATGATCAATGTTCGACGATTAATGGGTGTGCTTGTTTACATATAGCAGGTGCTCCTCTTCCTAGTATGGGCCTTTGTAGCTATCAATTCTTGGTGGATTGTTTTGATCTTGATCGATGTGAATCTTTAACCAATTTTTGTCCACCTGAATATGAATGTGTTTATCATCCTCGGTGTAATAATGTTCCTGTTTGTTATCCAGTACCGAGAAACAATCGACAAATCTGCCGACCAATATCAGGTAGTAGAACAAACAGTTAGTTACGGATTCACTTGAAATTCGAATCTTTCTTAAACTTATTTCTCCATCGTTCACTTCTGGTCACATATATAATTCATGTTGGTGTAGGAATAGTTGCGATGAGCTGAAGAGCCTTTGCAAAAAGTAGATAAAGCATGACGAGAATAAAATGAATTGTAATTACTGGAGAAAAGATCTCTTCTCGTTCCTTCTCATATACCATGCCTATTATTTTGAAATAAAGCCTCTGTTATAATTATATCAAGCGATACACGAAGACAGAGAGAACTCTTGAATGTACGTCAGAGACCGAAACAAATTGAACAACTGATCATTCTATTCAATTCTGTAGAACGTGTCATATGTTAGAATCCCCAGAAGAGCATTTCAATTCTATTGTGCCACATTTCTCTTTATTCACAGTTTTTATTGTATACTCGACTGAGTCTAGTGAATATTGAGTTTAGTCGGCAGCCTTTTTTCAAGACAACTACGATTAACATCTAGCTCGAAAGAAAACGCATTTATGATTCTCTGTGTCATGTTTCTAATGACTAACCTTGCGAACTTGAAGACTGATCATTTAGCTGTGACGGAATAATTGCTAGAGCTTCAAGAGTGCTTTAGCCATTGAATTGAATGAATATGCCACTAATGATCAGTAATGCAACTGTATATGAAAAGTAATTTTCACAGCTTGTAGCATTGCTGACTCAGCCGCCTCATAAAAATACTAATAAGCGCAGAATGTATATTGGCAGAATGCTCTTAGTACGGCTAATTATTTTGGAGGCTATGCCTGCTTGTATCAAACATTTGAGATTTCTATCTTAAGAGAAGAATGTCAATATTCAAACTGTCTGACGACCAGAGGAACGAGAGAGAGAAAGCTTTTAACAGTTTATCTCTACAGTATTTTGTTATATGAGATTCATGTATGTCGCTTACTATGTATGAATCAACTGAGAGTGCTTGATGTATGCAGAAACATATTGACTCGTGTCCTAGAGGATTTTTAGTAATGACTCACTAAAAAAGCATAAAATATTGAAATAATTTAAAAACATCAGAACATTCGTGTTATCGAAGATTCAGCATCGGTAGCACCAACATAGAATGCATGAGAGCAGGGAAATGAAGCATTTGAACTTGTTTGACTACGAAAATATGGCGGTAAACCTGGATACTGTACGAAAGTCACGGTTGACAAACGAGATTTTTGCAAATTTCAATCGATCTGACTCCCTTGACATGTTTTGAATCTAGAGATATTCGATGTTTTCTTTTCACTATAATGAAGTCGGTTTTTAAACGTTTCAGTGAACAAAAAGATGCTTCAAAGAAAAAACTGTGTCTCGGTTGCTCACTTGACTGACATCATAGTTTTTGTAGTAGTAGAAGGAATTTCGTACAATCAGCCATCTTTTTTCTTCTATAAGTCATTCGTGGATCGAGGACATCAATTGTGAATCCATTCACAAACTTTTCAGAATAAGGTGTTTTTTCGTCTATCGTTCGTTTTTTTTTCCTGTTTCGTCTTGCAGGTGTTTAAGATATTTCTCTTCATCGTCATCCGTGCCTTCTAGGTTCTTTGCGCCAAAGACATATGTTATGTTTCTTGGACTCTTCGACTTTCTTTGATCTTTGAAAGTCTTTCGAACTCGTGCCTTCATTTGAATCATACCATACCTTTTACTCTTTGGACTCCTTCTAATTCTTTAGGATGGGAGTGAGTGACGTGAGGATCCACACCCACCACTTACAATGAAGTTTCTCTGCATGAGTATGCATTAGGTTTCAGGAATCATCATGCACTGTTGTTAGGATTTTTCAGAATCGGTTTTGCACGAATATCGTTTTTCTCTTGTTGAGACCGTAGTCAGAACCACTATCCAAATTCTTTGACAATCCTAATCCAAAGATTTGGACCAGATGTTCACAAAAAGCGAATAAAATCTTGCGAGAATCGTATTTGGAATTCGAATCACGATATTGAGTATGCTTGGGAGTGAACACTGCTAGAACTTAGAGAAAACCTCGAAGAAGTGTCCCGAAATGTTCTAACTCACCCACTTAGTTCCCAAATCAAGTTGATGATCAGGATTACCATATCTCTCGCAAAGATTCGCGATGCTAATAGTCCGAAACCGTTCGAACAAGATCCTGAATAATTACAATAGAGATTCTGACAACAACAGTACATCGAGCTCAAGGATTCCTCATAGAATCTTGTAATGGTTTCTTAATTTGCGAATTTATCGGATCTTCCGATTTTCTTACTAAGATCCTATCATCCTCTTACGATGAAGAGCTTGACGAAAATTTTGCAAGAACCTTATAAAATCCTGCTACAACGCTCTCTGTAAATCCTGTTAGAATCCTGACTAGAATCGAGTGCAGATCCTGCGACGATTCTGCATTCCGATTTCAAAGTACAGACGTACTAGTTAAGACTTGCTTCTGATGATTATACGGATATTTATGTAGTCAATTGTGAGATGCATTTATTGTTCATTTTTTTGAGTAATGAGGAATGAACTAAAATAAAAATTAAGGTCTATGAAATAACAACTCGCGGTACTTATCCTTTAATAGAGAGATCAATCTAATGCTTTCAAGATAGTGTATGAGAAATAATGTTTTAGTCTATTGAAATCAGCTTAAGAAGTTCTACAATCTGGCACCAAGGCGATTGAAAATGGAGAGTGATACTTAAGAACTGTTCCTCGTGCACCTATAATATTTCAAGTTCAATTCCACTAGCTTCACAAAAAAGTATGCTTGTTCATATCTGAAACAATAGTTGTCTTAGAAAAATGTTAATAAATAAGTAAATGAAAATCCTAAACATGAAAAACCTATTGATTTAAAAATATACTATTAACTTCGTTTAGAAAGTTCGATCAACCTACAGTAATCAGTCGCTTTGAAAATGTATATTTAATTTATTAACTAGTTAATTTTTATTCAACTATTTTTTTTTCTAATTACTATATCATTCAGAAAATGACATATTTTAAATCTTTTTTTCTACATATATAAAAAAGAAAAACTATTCTAGAGAAAAGTTGCGTAAATGTGTGCTGCACATTAGGACACAAAAATATTCGTCTCTTTATTCTTTCTCTTTATATAGAATATGAAGTTTCAATATAACCGAGAATAAAGTCAAATTTGATTTTTCTTAAATAATTATCATTGATATTCAATTTTTGTATTTACTTTCACTTAAACAAGAGCTAAGCTCATATAGAAAAAAATATTAGTCATGCATAAAATGCATTGTTTATGGAATTGCACAATGAAAAACTGTTTATACATTTGAAGCTATGTTATTTAATTACCGATTTTTTCTCAATAGCTGTTACTCAACGACTTACATATCTGACTCATTTCCTTTGTATTGACATTTTCTTTCCTAATCGCTTGGATTATATGACTTATTTAAAATAGATATCATCTCGGAAAAAATAGTTTTTTAATATAAGTTTTACTATTCTTCTATTGTTATCTAGCAGTTTTCAGGACTCAATTACGAAAAGACGCATATTTTCCTTTACTATTATATTAATAAATATTAGTAGCCACCCTTGTAAAATATGACATATGCTAGATTATTCCGAGAGGAGGCACTAATTATTAACTGTGAGAAAAAATAGAGATGAATAACTCCAACTACTCATTATAGTTAGCTTTGGAGTTGACGCTTTTTCTCATCAGAGTTATAGTAGAATATGGTAATTATTGGATAGAGGCGTAGTCAAACATGATGGAGATGCCTATCTCTAGGAAAAACAATAAATATACACCCGAAAGCAATCATAGGCAATTTCAGGAAGTTTTATGACTTTATAGTATATCATACACCAATGGAATCATTCTATTAATGTATGAAATCGTTCTTACGTATTTCTGAGTATTCTTAGCTATTATAATCTATTCAGATCTATTCCTATCTATTCGGATGCATTCAAATGGATCCGAATGAAGGTTTTCCTCCTTGGAGTTAAGAGTTAATAGAGTCAGTAGATCGGTAACTGAAACAAGTCGCTGATTACGAGTTAGTTCGTGGCATAACCAGAGTTGGACGAGGCTGGAACTGAGCTCATTCACCAGCCATTTAAAAACGAGTAACTGTTTCTCTGGATGATAAATATACAAAACATAAGACATTTAAATTTTCTTTGTTTTCCTTCTTGACAGTGGAGATGTTTGTATTGCCGGTTAATAATATTAGACATACTCAGGCAAAATTAAATGTGTCACAGTCGAATAAGAAAAAAATTCACAAAATATATCAACTTCTGATGATGTACACGGACTGAGATATTCGAATTTTAAGGTATTTACAATGTATATTAGGTACCACCAATTCATCCTTTCAGCATAAAAAAAAAGCAATTTTGCGAAAAATTCAGTTTACCATTACTTTTAAAATGTAGGAGGAAATAGATTCAAATTTCTGAAGTTCGTTCGTAAAGTTGATTTTTTAAGTTTCAACGAGCTCTATCCATTTCTCACGAAAGAAAGTAGATGTGAATTTTGATCACCTTAAATATGTGGGTTTAGGACCGTTGCTCGCAGGACAGTTGCTCGTCGGACAGTTGCGCGCGGACAGTTGCTCGCTAGGACACTTGCTCGCTAGGACATTTGCTCACTAGGACATTTGCTCGTCTGGATACTTGCTCGAAAATGACAGTTACTCGCAGGACAATTGCTCGCCGGACACTTGCTCGCGAATCATATAGTTACAAGAAGGAAAAAGAAAAATTTCTGTACTTCAGCCGTACTTCACCATATTTCAACCGACTTCAAGGGCTTTTTAAAGTTATCTCCGAAATGTTTTTAACTTTTTAAGTCTACCATAGATGTATGTCACAGAAGTACTGGTTTGAAATCATTCGATATGAGTTTATTCTAAATAAAAACCTAAATACTTTACGGTACTTCGCCGAACTTTACGATTTGAAGTATGGTAAAGCGCTGTGGGATCAGAAAATTTTGCTTTGTCTCCTCTTGTATAGCTACCTAGTGGTAATGGGTAGCTGAGGAAAGAGTAAAGAGAAAATTACAGTGCATATTCTTACTCTTACCCTGATGTTAGGTCGGCGACCATCAAAGCGAAAGAAAGAATTCTTGAACAAACAACTGAAAGATCTGGTTCAAAATACACATACAATCGTCAAGAATTATTTAGAAAACGTTCGACGTTTTTCTATGTAGAACTTTTTTGGTTCTTTCGTGCTTTTTATTGTTGGTTGTCGTCCTTAAAGATTATCTTTGTGTCTTATTCATATGTATATAGTGAACTAGTTTTGCAAGCAAGTGTCCGACGAGCAATTGTCCTGCGAGCAACTGTCCTTTTCGAGCAAGTGTCCAGACGAGCAAGTGTCCTAGTGAGCAAATGTCCTAGCGAGTAAGTGTCCTAGCGAGCAACTGTCCGCGCGCAACTGTCCGACGAGCAACTGTCCTGCGAGCAACTGTCCGTTTCCCTAAATATGTTGTAAATATCTTAAAAATCGAAATATCTTAGTTCATTCACATGATCAGAAGCTCATATTTTGGATTTTTTTTAGTTTGATAATGAGACATTTAATTTAGTCAGAATATGTCTGATCTTATATTAACTGACAATACAGACACCACTCACTCTCTCTATTGTCAGCTCATACTAAACTTATCATCAATTGGATATATAATTAAATTATTTCATCAAAGATTTGTTTCATTATAGATTCTACAAACGAAATATTAAATAAGATAAAGTTACTAGTAATAATGCTACTCAATGATAAACAACTCGAGTATGATACTATTTAGTTGTTGTTGAGCTTATCTTCTTCAAAAAAAAAACAAGAAAAAGAAAGGATGTGTCTATTAATGTAAGCAAAGTTCAACAAACCTACTCACATTCTAAAATTAAGAAGCATTGCTGATATTTGTTATGAATTATTATCATAAAAGCAGATATTCCGAAAAAAAGCAATGTCTCCTGTTGTTACTGTTATGACTGCATTAATTTCATCTACTATATGTAAGAGAGCGTTTCTAAAGATGAAGTCGATTATGACAAATGACAGGGGTAGTACAATGTTAGATATCAGATTGAGATGGAGCACGATTTTAACATAAATTTTGAAAAAGTCATGCATCATTTCGTTAATTCGCACAAAAATAATAGAAGTTTATTAAAGTAAATCTTGTAAATTTTTTTCAAATATATTTTTTCACTAAATAAATGAAACATCATTCTAACCCATGTAGAAAAAAAATCGTTTGAAAATCCGATTAAAAATCGATTTGAGTGGCACTAATTATTTTAGTTCGATTTTTAGACTTCTTTTTTTTTTATACATGAATTAAAAATATATTTGTAAAGATAAATACATTATTGCTTTCTTTCTCTCCAGGAAAAAAAATATTGTATGATCTTATATGACAATCATAAATATTGTTAGAGCTGAGTCTAACCACTTGACTTTTTCTGGTTATACCACTACGAGTTAGTCTTTACAGTTTTCGTGTTTTCATCGAATATCGCAGATATATGCGAAGCGCAATCAAATGTTACTGATAATGGCAATGTTTCATCTTTCTATTCACTGTTTAGAGAATCATAGAATTTTTTTTGTTGTTTTTTTGTTTTTAGTTTTACTATTCACGTTAGCAAATATTCGGAAGAAATGAATAGCTAACTAGCTATAAAATTAAAGATGATTAATAAATTTGAATTCTATAGTTACATGTCATAAAGTTCGGACTCGTTTTTGATTTCGTTTTGTCCTATTTTTCAATTAAGCTCCTCCCCCTTCTGGAAAACTCGATTTAAAAAAAAATGAAAAACTGAGTTCTTGTCATAGGAAGATGCGCCAAAGTCTTCTCTTTCTGAATATATGCAATCAGAATACTTTTTTTTTTTTTTTTACAAAGTAGTCCGATTGTAATATATATATATAAAAGAAGTTTAAGGCCCTACTATCATGTTTTTGTCGAGAAATTTTCGTACAAAAAATGACTGTAAATCTAGAAAATTTGTGATTTTTCTAAATAAATTAACGAGTTCCATTGAACTAATTATGTTCAAAATTTAAAAAAGATTCTTGATAAAAATTTCAAGTTGACAGTAACTTCTAAATAAAGAATATGAGAAATACACCATCATAATAAAAAAATACATATACAAACGCACCAGTTGAGAAGAAGACGTCAAAACACTCTACATGAAGTTAGATGATTTCATCCATCGGTGTAGACACCTGCAAGGTGACGGTTTTCAATTCTAACTCCGTCACAGATTGGTTTTCATCAGAGTTCGACATAAATATCTACACCATCACCATGTTTCAAAAACTATATCTAAGAATATTGTAAATAAGTCGTTTCTTACGTTTGTTTTCCTCTTCTAAATTTTGAATAATAAAAAATTAATTTCTAAACTTATGTTTTTTTTCGATTTGTCGACGTAACATGCTATTTCAAGGATTAACCCTTTCAATCCCGACATTTTCTCTCGTTCTATACAAAATTGAAGAAAATCTAGATTTCTCTCTCCTTTGTGTTCTCTTTCAGATAATCAGCTGCACACGAATTCTAGCTACACTAGTTCAGTGCGAAAAAAAATATTTTCGCAGCGAAGAATACACGCGCTTCTTTGAACATACACATGATATGTATCATGTAGAAAGATGATAGCACGCAAAATTTCTATATTCCGATATGCATGTCATCTCGTAGATGATATGCGGGATTGAAAGGGTTAATTATTCCGATTTCAGAAATTCGAAATGAACCTTGCATGTCACATTGTAGAACACATTTGATTTTGTTTTTTTTTCTAAAAAATTTTGCATCTTGAACTAAAAGAAACAACACTCAGTTATGAAAACTTAATTTTCAGTATTATTTTCAATTTATATAACTGAACTTGTAATTGGAATATTACAAGAGACAGATAGGAATAGTATTGAATTCAAATATGATTTTGACCATTTTGATTTACTTATCTAGTGACAAAAATCATTATAAAAATCCATAATTTTTGATTTATTTGTCGATGTTTCTGGGCATGATTAACTTAGTATCATAGTAACTCGTACATACATATTGAGGAAACGCTTTGTGGAATTCACATCTATTTTTGAAGAAAATAGTGAATGTAAGTTTTAAGTTCAAGTTTTGGTGGCCCTCCCTCCTCATTACAGACTGTAGCAACCAGTGTTAAATGTGGTTAAGCATCCCAGCTTATATAGAATATGTGAGTTCCATATTTCAGCCTCAATGGAGCTGCATTAACAAGTTTTTTCAATTGCTCAATGGATCTTGAGTTCAGACTCTGTTGCATAATATAGATTCCATTAAGATATGAAGAACTTGAAAATGATAAATGCTCTAAATGTCTTCTGTGTAGACTTGTAGAAATTTTAGCTTATGGTATAGTGTATATACCAAAAAATCGAATGACAGTATTTCAAGTTAAGACTATGTCAGCAAACAGATCGTCTATTTTTGAGTAAAATGTTTTGAAAGTTTCAGCTCAAACACAATGTTTCCTTGCTGAGATAATAAAGTTTGCAAAAACTGAAAATTCTAGCATCTTTCATGGGATAAGAGTGATTTTTGTGGAATTTAATATCTTCGGAAGAAAAACATTGTATTTAAGCTGAAATTTTCATGATATTTTACTCCTAAATAAAATTGTTTGTGGACATAATTTCAACCCGAAATATTATATCATGATGTCAAAAGCTAAAACTGCAGTAAGATTTCTACAAGTTTGAACACAAATCATTTAGGACATTTAGCATTTTCAGGTTTTTACTTGTGTCAATGGAGTCTATATTATGCAACAGAGTCCAAACTCAACAGTAATCCAGCAGTTGAAACTATTCCGAGTGTGAATGTGTTTTTAACTTACAGAAGAAATACATTTTATGCTGAAAACAAAAAATATTTGAGCGCCATAGTGACGACCTAAGAAGTGTCTCTAGGTGTTGAGGCGATCTTTAGTGGTAAGAGTAGTAGAAACGTTTGTGTAGAAGTTAGAAAAAAAAAGCCTATTCAGATGAATCTAGATCCAATAAAAAAAGAAGATGTTTATAATCTCATGAAAAACAAAAAGGTGTAACAGTGTTACGACGTTTGCTTTATCAGTTTTCTTCTACGAATAACAACAATATCAAGATGAAACAACTTTTTTTGTACTTTTGAAAAGTATGTTCGATGCTCTACAAAAATTTGTTCTCGGTATGCATTTCATTGTGAGATTAACTTTCGCAAGAAGTTAAAACTTAAGTAAGAGTACTTCAAATTCCAAGTCTTGTTATGTAATAGTAGTAGTACGTAATACACAAACCTTTTTATAGAAACTCGAGAGTTTTACGTACGTAGAAATGTCATTTTTATATCATGAATAAAACATGATGATGAGATATGTCGAATGGTGTTTTGAAGCAAACTCTCTAACTGTCACAGCTTCGAAGATAATTAATAAAAAGTGTGAAAAAAAAAGTAACAGTATTATGTTTGAATAAGACGTTTTACTCAAAACAAGATATTTTTGAGTCAAACAAATACAAAAAAAATAGAAACTTCTCTCAAACGATTCAAGATATAAAAAATACATATTTTTTTTTAATTATTTTTGAAGCTTCAAGTATCAGTAAATTTTTGTAGGATCATATATTTTTATATTTTAATTTTTGGGACTGAGAAAAGTAGAATTAAATCTTGAAAAGATAAGCTCTTTTCTTGTTGGCCTAGTTTTAAAGCGCAAGTCCAATAAAACAATGACAAAATAGAAAATAAATGACAATAATTATTAAAATTCTACTTTTTTGTGTCGAAAAGTTGTTCACTAATGTTGACTTTTGAATTTGAAACAACTCCAAGTTCTATAGTTTTTATAAGGACATAGTCTTAAGAATTTCTCAGTGTAAGGTATAAATCATCTATCAATAAGTTCAAACTTTAGTCTAGTTCAATTTATGAAACTGAAATTTTTTATTATCAATAAAAAAACAACATGTTTTTCATCAGGATTAATTATCGTCGAAAATTGCAGCTCCAGAAAACGAACCTTGCTAAGGCCGAAATGAGAGCTAAGCGTAGATTTATCTTAACTAATATCGTACATTTCTAAAAAGGATAATAACTTATAAGTAAAAATATTCAGGATAACACTGTGTTACTTTTTTGTCTTGAACTCTTTGTCATGATATTCGACTTGTCCGCAAGTAATGCACTCACGTTTTGCCAATTTTCGATCAAATTTTCTTAGTAACAACAAAGCGTAGAGTCTTCAAATTTGTAGTACATGTATACAAACACTTCAAGATCTGTGAGTTTCATGCAAATTGATTTTTTGGTTCACTTTTTATACTAAAAGTACATGCCGGTAACGCACTCACAAAAAAGTCCCTCCATCGTTTGGGTGATATGGGACCTTTCAAAATTTCTGTGAATTCTTGAATTTTAAATACATCGGCTAAACTGTAATTTATAGAGGATAGTTAGGCCTCTCAATGCGAAAAAATAGTTTCGAAACTTGTAGTGTTGCTGAGCAATTATATTATAAATATTGCGGTAATGCACTCATTTTTCGTGTTTTGATCATATATTCTCGAGGACTTCGTACTTTCTTTTCTACTTGTTAGAGTATAGAAAGCTTATTATTCTTTCATTTTCGAAGTTTTACATATCTTCATGTTGAAATGTAAAGACAGATCACAGTGTCTCTCAGAGTTCAAGAGAAGAAGCAGTTAAAAAAAACGAACATCTTCCACGTAGTTTGTCAGAACGTTATGATACATTTGTCAAGTATAAAGCGCCACTTCACATGTCATTCTTTTATTTGTTCAAGGATAACAATGAACTTTTTACTTTTAACTTTAAACCGAATTTCTCACAGAAATTAACAGAAACCTGGAGAATTTAGACTATCTATTAACCCTGGGATGAGACTTAATTTGAATAGATTTCGTATCCATTGCTTTTATACTAGGTGTCCAAGAAGGGAAATCACATATTAGTACTGTATCGATACAAAGGAGCTTCTTCTCTGATAGTATCAGATTGCTAAAGTTTCGATGAACCCGAAAACCAAAAAGATTTATAGTGTTAAGAACAATTTTACATCGATAAGTAGGGTCTATTTATGCCAGCAATTCTTTTTCAAAATAATGTTGTTTCCATAACATAGTCGGAATATTGATGGAATGCACTCATTTGCTTGTGAATTCTCATCCTTAAATATCTAGTTAATCCTTATATCTCTGGAACAAACGTTTCTTTCTTCCTTTTCAAAGCGCGCGTCACTGTCTTCAGCCTAACTATTCAAATATAATCCATTAATATTTAGGCACTTTTGATAGTTTTACTATTAGCGCGTAACATATTTGTTGACATCCTAAAAGTTACTGATCATGTTTAAAATGAGAAACATGGAATACTGACGTAAAAGAGCGTCTGTCCAAAAGTGGCGATACTTGATCCAGTAGTTACTCTAAATTTCATATCCTATCTTCTATTATCCATCACATTCCTCACTGAATTTTGGAGGTTCTTCCTCGCATAAATACAATTATAAATAATGTTACCCTTAAGGTTTTTACTTTTGTGTGACTGAAAAAGTCATTCAATCGTTATCGAATCTAATGAAAAAGAGGTATAATAGCTAATAACAGAGTAATATTAATTATAAGGTCAAAAAAGTATTATATGCTAAAATGACGGCTGTGTCAGTACGTTATGTACCATTTTTTTTCTTAATAGAAAAGAATAACCGAAAAATAAGTCCACCATGGGACAGTCTATGGAAAGTTAACGAAGAATCTTGAGCGCTTTGAAAAAATAATGTGTCACTGCAGCGTAAAATAAATTAAGAACTCTTTTTAGTAATGCACTCACGTGAGAATTTATCAAGTTTTAAGGTAACTACTACTATGACGTTCTTCCAATAACCATGGATCAAATGAAAATTATGTCAAAAGAAAGTCTTTATTTCGTACTCTCAAAATATGTGTTAACAGTTAGTTTTGATTTGTACTCTCGCTTCTTTTCTATCGTTCCCTTCAAATCTACGCAAACGAACGAAAATTTTCAAACAATCATATACAGTAAAGTGTACCGTATACTATGATATTATCAGGTTCTACTTTAATCATTCTGGTTGACCGTTAGCCGGACAAGCCGTATTATTTTTGCTTTTTCTACATCTAAAAACATGTAAAAAAAAACCTACATGTAAAAAATAACCGTATTATAACAATCGACTCTAGAAAAACAACATAATGCGTTAAAAGAATGACTTCTATATGAACATGTAATTTTTCAGATAAATATGAAGAACTAAAAGAAAATAAAAAGCAATAGAGAAATTTCAGTTCTGTAGTCTGAAGAAATTTTTTTTTTGCCTAGAATTTTTTCTTCAAGATACATTGAACGAACATATAGAGAGGAAAAAAATTGAAAAGCAAAATAATGTGAAATAGTTTCAACTTCTGATATTCTTCTTCTTTTTTTTTGTAAAATACATGTAGAAATATGAATTCTTTTATTCTTTTTTTTTCTCAATCTATTGGGAAAATTCCGAGTTCATTTGAACTTTAAAAAAAACAAAGCAGTATAGTAAATAATGAAATGTTCTCTAATGAAGTTGCTAATATCTAATTATACACATAAAGAAAAGATGATTCTATTAAATTCAATATGAATATAATGAAGATTTTTTTTCTTTTCATTAATTCTTTTTAATTAGTTTATTTCTATTATTCATGACTCTCTCTCGTTCTACCTGTTAATCAATAAAAGAATATGAGATTCCAATGTTTTTTATATATATATGCGCACTCATAATTAGATCTTTCATAAGACTAAAAAAAAAATCATTATTTGTAACAGATTGACTACAGTGATCTATTTTTCTTTCCAAGCAAAAAAAGAACTTTATTTATTTGTATATTAATATGCTTCATAAATTAAGATGACTTACATTTCAATAGATTCATATAGTCTCTGAAGATATTTCAACCCTACGAAAAATCTTTTCTAAAGGCCACTAATTCAAATACAAGATCAAAGATAGTTGAGAAAAAACAAAACGTTTTGTTTTTTCAACCATGTATCAGTAAATTGATATTATCTATCTAGTATCAGACAAAAAAAAGAAAAACATCTATCAATAGTTATTTTATGATAAATTAAGTAATAAAGAAAACCAAAAAGAAAAGAAAAGAAAACGAAATAAATAATTTTTTGATAGCGCCACCTCCACTATCAAAAGAGAATATTGGAAACGAAACGAAACTTGGAACGATGTTGATATTGCAAAAGTTCAAATGAACTTTTCACTTTTTTCTCTCTATACTCTCTCGCTCGTATTTTGTCTTCTCCTTTCTCTCTATTTCAGTCCCTCCATTAAACGGAAGTTCAATTGACATTCATCCAAATGCTCGATGGCAACAGAATGGTATCACTGTAGCTGGAGGAAATCGACAAGGCAATGGAATCAATCAACTCTCAAACCCATTGGGTTTGTATGTTGATGATGATCAAACAATCTATGTTGCTGATCAATCGAATCACCGTATTGTGGAATGGAAATGGGGTGCAATGAGTTGCCACGTGGTTGCCGGTGGAAATGGACCAGGAAGTGGGGATCATCAATTATCTAACCCACAAGATGTGATTGTCGACAAAGAGAGAGATAGTCTCATCATCTCCGATCGTGAGAATAGAAGAGTGGTTCGATGGCCTCGTCGAAATGGAACAAGTGGAGAAACAATCATCTCCAACATCTATTGTTTGGGTTTGACAATGGATGAGAATGGATTTCTCTATGTCTCTGACTTTGAAAAACATGAAGTGAGACGATATCGAAGAGGAGAATCTCAAGGAATAGTGGTTGCAGGTGGCAATGGAAATGGAAATCGTCTTGATCAACTCTCTATCCCACGATACGTATTCGTCGATCGAGATCATTCAGTATATGTGTCTGAATGGGGAAACGATCGTGTGATGAAATGGATGGGAGGTGCAAAACAAGGCATTGTTGTGGTTGGTGGTCAAGGAAAAGGAAATGGTCTTACACAATTGTCAGATCCTCGAGGAGTCGTTGTCGACCAATTGGGCACTGTCTATGTGGCTGATCTAGGGAATAATCGAATCATGCGTTGGCCCAAAGGAGCCACACAGGGAAGTATCATTGTTGGTGGAAACGGTAGAGGAGGACAATCGAATCAACTCCATTGGCCCATCGATTTGTCATTCGATCGAGACGGCAATCTCTATGTCGTTGATAACCAAAATCATCGAGTACAAAAATTCAATATCGATTCAAACAAATAAACAAAATAAGGTCAATATTCATCATAAAGACTTAATTAACTATTTCCAATTAATCAATTAATTAAATAATCACGAAGCGGGTGTGGGTGTGGGTGGGTGTGGTGGTGGCGTGGGGTGTGGGTGTGGGTGGGTGTGGGGTGTGGTGGTGTGGGGTGTGGTGGTGTGGGTGGGTGTGGGTGGGTGTGGGGTGTGGTGGTATGGGTGTGGGTGTGGGTTTGAGTGTGGGTGTGGGTTTGGGTGTGGGTTTGGGTGTGGGTATAGATCTGTTATTCACTCACACCCACACCCACACCCACACCCACACCAACACCCACATCCACACCCTCTAAAATGTTCCCGATATTTCGTCCTTGGAAAAAATGTCCTTCGTCGAAATGTCCTTCGATAAAATGTCCTTGCAAAATGTTTCCTTAGTATAAAAATGAACATTTTAAGAATGAAAGACATTTTTTTGAAGAATATTTTAACGAGGAACATTTTTCCGGAGGACATTTTTTCGAAAGACAAAATATCGCGGATATTTTTGAAAGGACATTTTTCCAGGGACACTTTAGACTGTTACCAAAAATCGGCTCATCCGTGAAGTGTCAAGATTTTCACATATCAACTCGAATAAAGAAAATATAGATGGGAGTCGATGTTCTCATCATTCTCCAGTTGTATTACTAATTCTATTCGATTGTAATTAAGCTTATGCAGTAGAGCTAATTATGAAATGTGCAATGAAAGCCAAATATAATTAAAATAAGGAAGTTATTGACCATGGATAAATTCGATAGATGTAAAAGATATGTGTAAATAGACGAACAATATAGTATACTCAAATATTCCTGCGTTGGAGTGGAGCGTACACATCACCACAAGTATAAATTTGCAATATGAGTGCTACACACATACAATCACCTGTAGTTCTACAAAGACAAAAATTTAACAATGCGAGACTCAAAGTGATTTCATCAACGACAACAAACAACTTAGGTGAAACTAC
>CAJNOL010003991.1:0-18199 GCA_905250125.1 Rotaria sordida | reverse complement strand
GTTAGTCAACAAGTAACGCTCGTCGCTACGACTCGCTTCACCCTCGACTGAATTCATTCTATTCACTTTGACAAATATTACCAGATAAATCGTCAGTTTGTGTGATGCTATAGCCAACACCATACGAACAAGTCTTTCAACTTTTGCAATTTGAAAAAAGCAACACTGATAATGTCGAGTTTGGAATATGTAGTATTCGCGCGATATTCTCATCATTAGATTACATGTCTTTGGCTTTTTATAAGAAATTGGTACGATTTTGAATTAGTCGTCTTCATCACAATAATTGCCTCAGCTCTTTCGAAAAATACTCTATATTTCATTCAAAGCTTTACGCAAGAAAAGACGTGTCTACCTCGTAAATGAATGGCGAGTCGCTCATCAGCGTCTCTCAAGGGCGCAAGTTATGACTCGCCGATCCCAGATTCTATCTACTTGGTCGAGCTCTTCTGAAAACTATTGTCCAATCTCTAGAAAGCTTCGCGAAAGAAAGGCTCATATCAATCTTAGAAACAAACGGCGAGTCGTTCGTCGGCGCCATTCGTGACTTGCCAGCTCCATATCCTATCTTCTTTTCCAACTAATCATTAAGTTGTGTTACGATTCAATTAAATTGGTTTCCTTTTAACGAATGAATCCATCTATCTGACAGAAAATGAACTTCTTTTTTATTTTCCAAACGATCACTGCATATGGACCATCGATCTGTATAAAACTTATGAGGACAAAAGAAGCTTTTCGAACAAGATTGCCTATCACACTTTTTTCACTATAAAATCATCACATTTTCGATCAACCCGCGATCTCTTTTACGAAGCGGATTCTCAAGGGCATTTACATATTTTATAGTGAAAAAAGTATCCTTAAGCTACATTTAGGCATCATTTGAGTTCAGATTATTGTGAAAATTGAGGAAAATTACACCTAGAAAAAAACTTAATCGATAATTCTCTATGAACAAACATCTTTCATCCTAATGAATTTTATACAGATCGATAGCCCAAGTATTGCTCTTTCAAATGGGGAAAATCGCAGCTCTCTATCTTGTTCCTATTAAAAATTATTTGAAAAATGGCAAACTGCCTTTTATTTTGGATCGAATAATACATGAGAGTAGGTGAATCACCAATTGTATAAATAGAAAAACATTAGTGAAGCAACGCGTGTATAACATCATAGTTAGTGTTTAGAAGACCTTTGCATATGAATAGATAACACTCAAAAACAACATAGTAATGAGAAAATAATCATATGAAGATATTTCTTCACATCATATGCACCTCACAATAGTATGAAAAAGTCATCGAAAAAATAGCTATGTTTTTCATTTTTGTTCATGGAGATAAACATATTGTATTTTTATAGCTTATGAAAGTCAGAAGGTAGAAATGACACTTCAAAAACCTATTTTCTAACATTTTTACTATGAATATAAGCTATGAACCATAGTTCATCTTTAGTAAAATATTTAGTCTATTTCGCCGAAATACGAAGAGATATTGAAATCTTTTCTTGGCCGATGACTTACGATATACCTTATATATAAAAAAAAAATAATGTTAATCATTTTCTTATTCATCGTTCAATCGCAAGATAACTCAAACAAGATAACGTTCGAAGTAGGTTTTTCTTCTTTGCTTATTTATTTTCCCTAGAGAAAAAAAGTTGATTTTATAATCTGAATTTTTCTATATTTCAATTTCATCGAAAAAAACTTCTCTAGTGTTATAAAGTCGAATTAAAAAGAAAAACAAGCGGCTTAAAAATGAAAACCAGTGACTCGTGCTAAATGTTGTAAATAAAGAAAAAAAAAGAAAACGATTAAAGTATGTAAAGACTAAAGATGTAGAAGAGATACATAACCATTGAAAGACATGTTTGCTCATTTTATTCGAAACTTTTGATTTGCCAATCTCATTTGCATCTCGACATGTTTTTCATATCCGAAAGAACAACGTTTGCAAATAGTATCGACTAAAGAATGAAACTAGAAAAAAAGCAGTGTGTTATACTATTACATCATGAACGAGTAATAAGAAATCAGTTATCTCACATGATATTTTTTATTATATAATGTCTTTGAGTCGAATAGATCGGTTGCCTATTGAATTATTTCATGATATTTTTGATTATCTTTGCGTACATAATATCTACTATTCATTTTCTAGCCTAAGTGATTACCTGGATTCTATATTAGCTGGCTATTGTCACTATTTACTCAACTTTCATTCTGTTCTTAAATCGAAATTTGATCTTCGTTGCCAACATATATGACCACATCAAGTCATTTCTATTATATTGTCCCATGACAATGATACATCAAATCAACCAAACCTATTCTTTTCTCGTTTTAAACTCGAACAATTCATTCATATTCAACCATTCCATATGACTACGATTAGTGATAATAAAAACAGACACACACTGCTATATATAACTTAATTCCTTGACTGAATCGACTAGCAGTACCCCATGCTCATAATCTTGTTTTGGTTTCATTGCCTCGTCTACGTCATTTAACTCTTCAAAGTTTCTTTTGCTGGGGCTTATCATTTATATTAAATCAAATTCCTAATCTTTATTCACTTGATGTCAAACTTTCATATGACAATTATCCAAAGTGGACGGATAACATATCATTATTGCCCCATCTAAGATGGCTCATCCTAATCATTCATGGTGCGTATAGTTATTTGAAAATTGTAAATATATATTCTTTGTTTTTTAAAATTAAGGTAAATAAAAAAGACCATGATTCATGTAGAACAATTTTTATCTAAAATATCTAACCTATATTATTTCGAACTTATTGCACAAGGTTATCTGGATCTTATTGATGACCAAAAATGGGAATTACTTGTTTCACATTTGACTATATTCAACTTTCGATTGCATCTTCCATGTTCATTACCACCTTTTCCCGAAGAAAATATTCTTGATTCATTTTGTTCACTATTTTGACTTGAACAAAAACGCTGATTTGTTGCCTATGATGGTCCATATTCGCGAAATATCTTTATGGTATCTCGTTTTACATCAAATATTTTCGTATGTCCGGATATTTGTTGACCACCAATATGCATATCATCCAATTTCTGTTTTGATAAATACATCCATCAAGTTGATTTGCCATTATCTAATCCAATTATTTAACGTTTTATCAATGTCACACATCACTCGTATTCAATATAGAAGAAACCGACACCAATCTTATATCGACTTGATTTCTCGATCTCATTGAACATATGCCTCATTTACGTTCATTGTCGCGTCAAGATCTCTCTATATTAGCTGGTTTATCACATGATATTGCCTTCGAAGCGATACGAACTTTACACGTACGAAACAATTTTGAAAAATCCGAAACTGAAACTCACTATCGATTAGACCTAAATCGATTATGTAGTTTTATTAATTGATCAATTGAACTATCTATTAATTGCACAATTTCAATTCTATTCTTGTTCGTCGTCACTGTCGCGTTTCTTATCTCAAAGTTTTTGCTCTAAAGATATTTCATCATATATGAGGGTGAAATGAGATGGTTTCATGTTTTATGCGACAGTTCAATGATATCTTTGAGAATAATAAGTTATAATTGAGTATGAAAAACTAATCGATCTTTATCGAGATGATAATTTTTAATTTCATTGAGCGAAAAAACGGTTCAGATCACTCGAGTTTCTGAATAATGTTTTAAATTTTATAGTAATAATCTCCTTATCAATAAAAAGAAAAATACAAACACAATCATATAAAAATTGTCTTCGAAGAAATTTTTGTACGTTAGAAATTTGTTTTTATCTTATATTTATTCTGCTTCACTGGGACTCTAATTCGTTCTCAAATATATCATTAATATATATTTTCTCATTGTTTTTGCTTTTCTATTCTTTACTTATCATTGAATATTTTGATTTTAATTATCTGACAATCGAAATTCGTTCAAATGGTATTCGTCACTAACATATTGTTTGCGATAGATTATATTGATGAAACATTTTTGTTTATATGTTGAAATATCCGATACGTCAAAATGTTTTTAGTCTTGCACATTTTGCATATAAAAAATATATACCAGCTCCAATGCTTTGACTACCTGTAAATTTTATCATGTCAAATAAGTCTTGAAAAAAATTCAATGTTATATCAATATCTATACAAAAATCAAAATTTTTTCTACATAAGATGTACCCAGGTGCAAAAATCGTACGAGGATCATATAAGATCTTATACGATCTTACTGACAATTAGATTTTGTAAGATTCAGATTGTATGATCTTACGAAATCTTGCAAATTTCTTGTTCTAAGATTTAATATGATTCTTATTATAAGATGCTAGCGTCAATCTTATATGATTCTTGATATAAGATTCTTGCAAGATCTGAGGATGGGAGTCTTGTAAGATATTGTAAGATCTTGCCAGACCATAATTTTAAGATATTTCTCATGCAAACTAGTTTTTATAACGATAGATTTATAGATGTAGATTACTACACGTGTTTAAGTGATGGAATGCTTCCTAATAGAAATATAATTTCTTTTTAAATTGCAAATACACGTTTTGTATACAGCGATGCTTATTATAAAAAAAGCACACTACTAATCAATTTGATTTGACTTGATTAAGTTTATTATTGTTTTGAATTTTATCTCGTTAAATTCATTTTATCGTTTATTCTTATTGAAAAAAAACATTTTTGTATTTGTTTGTAAAACTGTAATTAATAATAATTCTCTAGTGTAGAGGACACGTAAGCTGACAATGGCTAATATAGACTATATATATGAGCGAGAAACCGTTACATTCGTCTTATATTCTGGTATGGTGGAAGAAATTGCACGTCATATATTTTTTCAAAAATACAACTAGGCTTTTTATATTAATTTATAATTCTTCAAAATTATCCAGTTTTGTTTTAGATATTTGAAATTCGTATCGATCTTATTTAGTCTTTTTGGTTTCATCGACTGAATTTCGATATTTCCGGGTTTATTTTGACTCAAACTAATGATGAAAAATATTATTTTATTTTACTTTCAATCAATGTGAAAGGAGTTAGTTTCATTTGATGCATATGCTTAACTTATTTCAGTTATGTTATAATTAATCTAAGAAGATTATCTACTTATAGTCAAAATAAAATGAAAGCAATTTAATGCAACTATACTTGTTTTACGACAAAATAGATTTACTTTCATAAGATTATTTATTTGATAGTCTGGGAAAATAAAATAAATTCAAAGTGAAGAGATTTATCTTACTTGAAATAAAGTTAAACTAATAGAATTATTGCATTTATATTTTTTTTAATACAAAATTAATATTCAATTTGATAATATTATTTAGAATTTACATTATATGGAACTAAATTAACCTAATTTTATCATTTTATTTTATTTCAATTGAAATAAAATTAACATACTAGATTTTTTCTACAATTAAATTAAATTATTTTATCTGATCATTTCAACTAACACAAAATAAATATAATACAATTATTCATTTATGATTAAAATAAAATCAAGGAAATCTTATCCAATATAATTTGGTTAAAACCGTTTTCCAAACTACAACTTTGTAATTAATTAAGTCCATTTCAATATTGAACTCTACTCTATATACTAGTGGTCGATTATTCGAGAACGAGCTTAAAATTAACATCAAACCGAACTGTGATCTGTTTTTGATAAAATTACGCATTACTCATTGCATGTTTTCATGTAGAAATGATAAATATTTTTTTTATTTAAAAATAAATTTAGTCTGAGACGAAGTAAAATGATAAAAATTTAGCGATAAATGTTTTCTCTTGAAACAAAGAGTTTGAAGAAGGTAACTCAGCCTGTTGAAAAATCAGGTAGAGGTGATGAAAAGTGCAAGAATATCAATCATGCGATGCATTCTATAGTTGTATAGAAGCATGTATGAATAATGCAAGATCTTATGAGATCATACAATAAGATCATATAAGAATCGTACAGTACGATGTGATCAGATGTGCAGGCTTTACGACTATCTTATAAAAATCATACAAGATCATATATGACTTTCATACGATCTTATATGATCATATAAGATTTCACAGTAAGATCTTGTAAGGTATTGCAATATCGCACAAGATCTTATTGTCGGATTCTTCGACCTGGGTATTGATTTCAATCGTTCATTCTCCAAAAAATTAGCTTTTGAAGAGAAAAATTATTTTTCGTTTCAACTTAGAAGAAGAATGAATATTTTTCGAATCAGTTTTGATAGAAACTAGAGAGTTTCACACTTGAGAACAGGAGATAAAAGTGTATTTAACCATATATTAGCACTATGTGAGAATCACATGAGCACTTTTCTAATACTCAATTATCGTAATATTCTGCTGCACAATTAACCTTTTTCGGCAGAATAAGAGATAGAAATAAGTATTCTTGTAAACTTTTTACTTTTACAACTAAAACCTGAAAAGATAAATAAAATTGAATTACCGTTTTATGTGAAAATGGCACGAATCGGACAAAAAAATCTTTGAGCGCAATTCGTGCGAGATTAAAATCTGAAATATGATCGAATCATTTCAAATATCCAATGGGAATACTTCTTATTTTTGTTACAGTCCATCACAAGATTTAAGTAAGAAATTTCGAAAGAAGTAGCTTATTTTCATTTCGCTTGATTGAAACATGTTTCAGGAAAAAGCACATCATTTATCAAAAAAAATAATCACTAATAAATTTTCGCTTTCGCAATAAATTTGTGTGAATCAATAATGATTTTTTTGTTCGTCCAATATTTTACATTTTAAACAGAAAATAACATTTTCATTTTACTCGATAGCAAAAGTCAATTCCCATCAGGAATTTGTCTTATTTTGTACCGTTGGACAGTTAGTCATCATAAGAAAAATAACAGCAGAAAAGTTTGTACCCCATCATACCGACTATTAAGAAAATGTGCCTACAATGAACAACCTTGGCAATGTAACACCGATAACCATTGAGACAATTCTTATCAGCTAATACGGAGCATTTGCTAGAAGTCTTTCGAAATTGATGTAGAAAATTAAATAATAAATATACCATTAGTGATATCAAATAATGGTGTTGCAATATCAACTAAAATGCATAGGAAAGACTAACGACATTGAGATATTCGAAGATTTTCAAAACTAATTCATCGGTCAATGATTCTAAATTCGTTGTCTTTGTCCATCATATGGCAAAATAATAACTCTTTGAATGTCGCTATTTCTTTGCTTTCTTCTCCTGAAAACATAAAAGTAAGGAAAATTTCAACCAAAAACAAATGATAAATCAAATTGTTAGTTAGTTCGATATATTTTTCATTGGAATAATAGAATTGGGTGTGGGTATGGGATGAAAATCCCTTAATTCACACCCACCCACACTCACATCCACACCCTAGTCTAATGAATACCTATGAAAGACTATCTATAGATACGAATTTTTTTGACGAAACAAATCTTCAAATATACTAAGCTATAGTAGATATTGATAAATAAATATTTTTTTTGAATTTTTATTTCCCGATGTTTGTTCACTTTTTTTACAATTAATGTATAAGTGACATGATAAGAAAGTTTATGAGAATCTTCATTTGAATATATTTTATTGAATCAATATTAGAATTTAAGAGTATAGATAACAAATTCTAAAATGATTATTAACATTTTAACGTTGTTCGACCTTGTAAAAAAGCTCAGATGACATTATATAATCAAAATAGTATTGCATATCTTTAAACATTAAACATATTTTGATACGTAGATAGATTACCTGTATGGAATAACTATGGGTGACTTTCACAGTTTTCAATATATAAGACACTAGTTTTCACAGATCTTTACATATTCAAACTAAAGTTATTAATTGGTGCACATAATGATACCATTTTTTGATACAGACAGATGTATATATACCATCTAGATAAAGTCATTTAACAAACCCAAACGTAAAATTTTGTATGGGTCTTTGAGCCATGAAAATCTTATTGTCACTGTTGAATCTCATTAAAATTTATGTGATTGTCTTTGAAATAAACTATTTGTAGGTTGAAACTAAACAATTACAATTAATCTTGATGAAAAGTATTATATGAAGATCTGTTTGCTTGAAGAAAGATTACTCTTCATTCACGAATGATATTTTATGGCATTTCTATAATATTTCAGTATAGAATGTCTTACTAATATCTAGAATGTAACTCATTAAAATCTTCTAATATTCAGAATTATTGGTTTAGGAGTAATGATATAAATATTTCATTCAGTGATACTTTATATCTATATCAACTATTACTTGCGAGTTCATCATTTTTTGTTCTACTGATCTCTGAATAATTTGAAACTCTATCGAATAAATGCATATGTCCACTCAAATATAAAGCCTCTTGATGATGTTCAACTAAAAATGCAAGTTTATCAACTTTGTTATCATCAATCTAGCCTCAATGCAAAATGTAGATGCTACCCTAGTGAATGTACTGAGCTAAGGGTACCCATGTACTGAGAAAGCCTCAGCAAGGTACCCGATATGGGTACTTCGAAAAATCTCAGTAATTATACTGATATAGGTACTGCATTGGGTGCCCATAGCAGTATGTTTACTGAACAAGGACTTGTATGGGTATCCGCACCTGTAATTTTACTAAGCAAAGCTCTACAGGGTACCCTAGATTTGTCGCGTTCTGTGTAGCAACTGTTCATTCACCGTTTTCTTTTGCACACATGGCTTCATATAAACAACTCGATAAAACATAAGAAATTAATATTTTTTCATACTAGTTTTTTCTAGATTATTTCTTGACTATTTACTAGTCGAGAACATGACGATCTCGATCGTAAATTGGGAGATGACTACCTTGAAGTAGTCTGATGGAGATCCGACCAACTCAGATCTGGTCAGATTCCAAAAGTTGACCTGCTTGAGTAATCAAAATTAGAAAAATTAAATTAAATTAAATCGAAAAAATGTCATAAATTGCTTTGAGAGAAAGAAAAATGAAAAAAGTCAAAGGTTAGGTTCGATCATCAACATACTGCAATTTTGGTAACAGGGTACCTAAAAATACTGTGCGATAGTACCCAGTTGAGTACTTGATCAGTACCTTCAAGTACCCATTTACTAGACGCTTTCAGCAGGGTACCCACCCCAGTACCTAAAAGTACTTTAAGGTACTTCAGTACCCGAAAGTTCCTGTGACATACTGGTAGCAGGGTACTTTTTCAGGTACCCTTAGCTCAGTACATTCACTAGGGTAGAGATAAATAATTTTTCTTTTGTAAGTCTAAGTTTATGAAATCACTTTGTTAAATTTTTAACAAACTATTTTCCATTAAGATTTTCTTCAATTTTTCAAGTTAAGCGATTTCAAAACTAAGAAAACTTTCGGAAAAAAACTTTATTTACATTAGGAAAAGTTTTTAAATATTCTTTCATAAGATAATAAATGTCAGCTCTAGAGAACCAGTTCTTGAATATTCGTTCGATTTTATGGTCTTTTTAATATTATGCTAAGCATATATAACCTACAGATAGATTTTCATGACGTTAATTGCATATGAATCAATGACCATGTAGAAAAATGAAATGAATATAATGCAATTGAGACTAAAAGGAGAGTAAAAAAAAGTAATATTACGTTTCTTCAATAGTTCTTTGTTTACATATTTTATCGTCACATTTTTATTCATCGTACAGGCACGAATGAAAGAAAAAAACAACGACAACAATAATAAAAATAATTTTGTGACTTTTTCTTTGTTGATTGATCTTTTCTGAATCGGTTGCATCTTCAGAAGAAACTCAAAAGAATCATTAACTCAACCTTCCAACCAACGCTTTTTATTTGAGGAAGACAGTTTTGCATTTCAAAAAAAGATATCAAACTTACAATACAATAACAATGGTTTTTTTTCTCATTTTTAAATCAAGAAAAACAGTCTTCATGTCTGCCATATTCCTACTGATTTTAGTTAGAAAAATATCAGCAACTCTTTTTATTATTTCTTGATTGTATACGAGCATGTATGACTCTGTTTTACAATCATACAAGCAGAAATTGTTTTCAATTAAAACATGTTTTGTACTATGGTTACAATTGATATACATTTATAATACACATAGTTCTAGTGATAGATGTTTGGATAGGAGAAGTTTTCCTGTTACCATTGTAGCATTTGTTAAAATTGTGTGAATAGACACAAGTTGAATATTATTTCTTTATGAATCTTAGAAATTAATGAAAGAGGGACAGTTATTGAAAAATACGAAAACAAAATATCGTTTTATTATATATATATTTTTTCGAATGAACATGAATAAAACAATTGTTTTACTTAAATTGTTAGTGATTTAGTATATTCGGCAACTAGATATCATTGTTTAACCTTTGTCTATATAAAAACTAAAATGATGTTTATTCTTGTTTGATTCACATTATCAACATGTCAATCGTATGCATAATGAGAAAAAAAACACACAGACGATGTCCTTGGTTTTCTTCGTTCTTCTCAGCAAGAGAAAAAAGTTTGGTTTTGAAAGAATCGAAAAAAATATATACAACGTATGAGAAAAGATATCCATAAAATGAAACTTATGTTACGCTTCACATGAAACGTAAATGCAAGTGGTAAAAAAATAATCATACCATAAATGACGTTGATGGGTTTTTCCCTTTAATTTCTTTTTTTTGACAAGCATACCTTTGATTGATACTAGGCATAGGTTGTTATTGAGTATCGGCGAAAAAATAAAATATTAACATTTGACGTCGTAGAAAAATCTAGAAAAAAAAACAACATGCATCGAATATATAAATACGAAAGGTAAATTCTGTTCATACACATTATTCACCAATACATTGAAAATGAGTCGACAACGACAACAATGTATGACTGAAAACTATTTAGTCATATGGGTTGATGCGAATATCAATATGGAAAATGAAGATTGCCGACATACACTGTCGCAATTACGAGGTATTGTTAATGAAGTCAAATTGTGCATTACAGAAGAGGAATGCATCACATTACTCAACGAAAACAAGGAGGAGACATCTTTCATTATCTCCTCTGGTGAACTTGGACAAGTTCTTGCACCATCTATTCATGGAATGCGAAATCTTAATACTATATATATTTTTTGTCGCAACACGGAATATCATAAAGAATGGGCTAAGTATTGGACAAAAATTAAAGGCGTCCACAAAACAATCAAATCCATATGCGAAGCATTGCAAATAGCTGTCAAGCAATGCAATCAAAATAATACAGTGGTCAGTATAATTAGTGCTGATACAGATGGTTCTAGTCAAAATCTTAATCAGCTAGAACCATCATTCATGTATACTCAAATATTCAAGGAAATACTCCTTGATATGAAACATGATCAACAAGCTATCAAAGATTTGGTCGCCTTCTGCCAAGAACAATACCAAGGCAATACTAACGAACTGAAGTTAATCGATGAATTTCAACGTAATTATCATCCAACATTGGCCTTATGGTGGTATACACGTCAATGCTTCACGTTCAACATGCTCAATCGAGCATTAAGAACATTGGATGGCGACATTATCATCCGAATGGGATTTTTCCTGTGTGATGTTCATCGACAAATTGAAGACTTACACAGCAAACAGGTCAGTCAGTATCATGGAGAGTCCTTTTTAGTTTATAGGGGACAGGGATTATCGACAAGCGACTTCGAAAAACTTGCAAAAAACAAAGGTGCTCTCGTATCATTTAATAATTTTTTATCCACCAGCGCAGATCGTGATGTCTCCTTCGCTTTTGCTGAAGGCATCTTAGGAGCAACCGATATGATCGGCATCCTTTTTCAAATGACAATAGATCCTACTGTCTCATCGACTCCGTTCGCCTCCATCCGGGAGGTGAGCTATTTCAAGGACGAAGAGGAAATTCTCTTCTCCATGCACACCGTCTTTCGAATTAGTGAAGTCCGAAAAATTGACAAGGAAAGTCCACTTTATCAAGTGGACCTTAAACTTACGTCGGATGATGACCAACAACTTCGTCAATTAACCGACCGTATACGAGAAGAATCTTCGGGTGTCACTGGATGGTATCGACTGGGTATATTGCTGCTCAAAATTGGTCAATTCAACAAGGCCGAAGAATTGTACATGGCACTACTAGAACAGGCATCCGACGACAGTGCTAGGGCGCATATCTATAACCAGCTTGGATGGTTGAAAGACGACCAAGGACAATACAAAGATGCAGCTTCATATTATGAAATGTCTCTCAAAATTAAACGAAAAACTCTTCCAGAAGATCATCCTTCATTGGCTAATACCTGCAACAACATCGGTGTCGTGTATAACAATATGGGTGACTACTCTAAAGCAGTAGAATTCTACAAAAAAACAATTAAAATAAAAGAAAAAGCTTTATCTCCTGATGACCCGGATTTGGCTCTGTCCTACAACAACATCGGTGGAGTGTATAACAACATGGGTGACTACTCGAAAGCACTTGAATTTTACGAAAAATCACATCAAATAGGAGAAAAAGCTCTGCCTCCGAATCATCCCGGTTTGGCTACTTCCTACAACAACATCGGTGGAGTGTATAACAACATGGGTGACTACTCGAAAGCACTTGAGTTTTACGAAAAAGCACATAAAATCTTCGAAAAAGCTCTGCCTCCGAATCATCCCGATTTGGCTACTTCCTACAACAACATCGGTCTCGTCTATGACAACATGGGTGACTATTCGAAAGCACTTGAATTTTACGAAAAAGATCTCGAAATCACGAAAAAAGCTCTGCCTCCGAATCATCCCGATTTGGCTTATTCCTACAACAACATTGGTATGGCGTATTCCGGCAAAGGAGACTACTCGAAAGCACTCTCATTCTTAGAAAAGGCACTTTCTATTCGTCAAAAATCACTTCCGTCAACACATCCTCTAATTGAAGACACGAAAGATAACATTGACTATGTAAAAAAGAAAATGTAACTGTAATTTTTTCTTTTCGCTTGCTCAATAAATTTATTCACATTGCTAATCGTTTCGATTTTTCTCGGTTCATTTTGGCTTATTCGCGCGCGCGCGACAAGGGAGAAATCCCTTGTCAATGCCATAGGTACCACAGGCGGACCACGCCGGACTGGTAGGGCAATGGCCGAAGGTATGCCGTATTAACACGGTAGGGACCAACGACACATAGAGGCCTTCCCTAGTACTACACTGCTTCGCTATGGCAAAGTTCCTCTACCTATTGAATCAGAAAACGTAGTTCTCTGACCCACACTAATAACACTCGTAACTCAACTCATCTCATCTCAAAAGTACTCATACTCATACTCATAATAACTGATAGTATTTATTTTTTCTCAAAATAACTTATCTCAACTCAACTCAACTGAATATGTAAAATAAAAAATTTTTCTTACGTCTCAATAATGTATAATATCGAAACTCATCTAAAAAAAAAGAAAAAAAAAGTATTATTAAATATATAATGAATTTATTATTTACCTCATATAGAATTTAATAATATAATTATCATTGTAAATAATATAATAGTAATAATAAATAATAATCCCGGGTATATAAATACATTGTAATGCATTATAATAATACAACTCGAGTGTATACTGTTTCATAATGATGTATTCATGTTTTTATATACCCTGAGGTTAATTGTTCGACGTTTAAAATTTCGACTGATTTTTTATCAATCGTTGAACATACATGATTTGATGTTCTACGTATATATTAATTGATGTGTTCAACACATAATACTACATAATTGATTTGATGATCAATTTTTATATAGTGATATATGTGTATATTTTTTCAACTTTTTTTTCTCGTCTGGCGTACATCAATATCATGCCGTCGTCGACGAAAAAAAATTTCATCTTATCTATATATATAGGGTGTGGGCCGAAGATGATAGAATCATTATCATTTATACATTAACTATTTGTTTTAAAAAACAACGGGGCACAATATAGTTTGAAATGGATAGTAATTATTATCGTTAAGAAAACAAGTCAAAAATACTGCGTTTCTAAACGTTTTGCTTTCACTTTACTTATTACACTTAATAAGATCATTTTTCTTATCGTTCAATACGGGTAAGGTAAATGGATATAGTAAAAAATAACTTGTGTTGCTTCATGTTTTTTTGACGAATTTTCTTTTATTTTTTGTTCCTAATACAAACAATTGAATGTCAATTATTATTAGTATAAAATGAGTTTTACTTATTTAGAACTCGACAACAAGGTTTCTATGATCAATATTCATCATCATACAGTGATTCACATTATTGGCATGGAAATAATTCAAATTCATATGATTTTTATGGTTCAACATTCATCTCATACACTTTTAAAACAAAATGGTTTTACCCAACAAGTTTACCGTATATATAAACAAGAATATCTTGATGATAAAAAAGAAACATTGATATTGTAGAGAAAAAAAAGATTATTAGTTCAGTACATATTTACAATATTTCGAGAGAAACAAGCTACTGGTAAAGAAAGATTGAAATTATGTTGCATTGAACGTATAAAAAACGAGTTTTTTAATGACTAAAGAAGAGTCAACATATCTAAAAACAACAGCGAAAACTACTCTCCGGTACAAATCAGAGTCTAAAAATACTTGTATTCTGATTTAAATAGCTAATAGAGAATATGTCTGTTGCTATAATTTTCAAAAAAAAAACAAAGATTTTACTCTTCTATGGAGTTTTTTTAATAAATACTATCATTCTTATCTACATGATAAATTTGAAAAGCAATAAAATAATCGTCAATGATTAAAAACACTAAGTTTCACTAATCGCCAAACTTTATTATTTTATAGAAAATATTTATAATCTAAAGTTATGTTAAGGCCCACCCCCCACCCAAAAAAAGTTGATTTCTGTCAAATTTATCGATTTTTTTTAATGGCGCATGTGATAGAGCATCACGTCCGCTATCGAATCCACTGTAGTTTATTTTGTTTAAGATGGATTTTAAGGGTTTTACAGAGGTTTTTCTGAAAACCTTTATTCAAGAAAAACGACGTCTTTCGAATAATTCAGTGTTTTTGCGCATTTCAATTTGTAACATTAAAATATATTTCTTTCTATTTTGCAGAATATTATCTTGACTTTGATTCTGTCACGTAGCGAGATATATATTTTCAACTGAAAGTGATGGTGAAATTGCATATACCCCAAATGAAGAAAACTATGATTCCATTGTAAATGATATTACATTAGAACTCAATGATATTGCATTAGAACTGTCAGATGATGACATTACTGATGTATATGAAGCAGGTGGTGATGATTGATTACCGAAAAATAATCAACATTATCTCAGATTTTAAAAATACTACTTATTTTATTATCATATAGGGTGTCCAGTAAATGACTAGAGTTAGAAAAAATTGCATATCTCTCTGCTACGGCTCGAGCAAACAGGCTGATTTTTCTACCAATAATGGAAGCATGTTCACACTTTAAATCCATACAGACAAGATTAGAAAGAGCCTTTGTTAAGTACCACCAACGACCTCAACAAAAAAAATTTTACTTTTTCACAGATAGGAAAAGAACACTATACGGAGTAGCGCAAAAGTCACTTTGCCGCAAAAAAATTGAATATCTTCACTATGGCTCGAGCAAAAGAGCTGATTCTTTTATCAATGATAGAGGCATGTCCAAGCTTTATACTCATAAAGACATGCCTAGAGAGATCCTTTGTTAAGTCTATTGTTTTTTTTCTTATCTGTGAAAAAGTAAAATTTTTTTGTTGAGGTCGTTGGTGGTACTTAACAAAGGCTCTTTCTAATCTTGTCTGTATGGATTTAAAGTGTGAACATGCTTCTATTATTGGTAGAAAAATCAGCCTGTTTGCTCGAGCCGTAGCAGAGAGATATGCAATTTTTTCTAACTCTAGTCATTTACTGGACACCCTATATCATTCATTATCACATGTTATTTCCTAAAATCTGGTTTTTAAGATCATTTCGATGAACTTTCTAATAAATTTTTGTCGTAATATCTTCACCCATAATGAGTTCAAAGTGTCTTTTATTATTTAAGATGATCGAAAAACACTATAACTGGATGAAAAGTCATGAAATACACTTCTAAAATGTATTTTGCGTTTTTCTCGAAATGAGATTTTTTGATTTTACGCTTTCGTGCGTCCCAGATTTCTCCGCCATTTTGAAAGCTAGAAAGTTCGGGTTTGTTTTAAAATGTAGTCAACACTTGGGACTATAACTTAACAGAGCTCGATTTTTCGATTTCATGACAGATGTCAGATGAGGGGGAAATGTTTGAAAATTTACACCCTACTGATTTCATATCATGACGTAGAAGTTCTCTAAAAACTAAGCTAAAGAAAAATTAAAAAATCGGACTCTGTTAAGTTGTAGTCCCAGATATTGGCCACATTTTAAAACAAACCCGAGCTTTCTAGCTTTCAAAATGGCGGAGAAATCTGGGACGCACGAAGACCTATGTTTTGGACCTTAATATTAAGCTATCTCCTGGAATCCTTAAGATTTCAGGCTGAAATTTTTATCACAAGGTGCCCAGCCCAAGATACATCTACTCTGAAAATTTCGTTAAGATTCGATGTTCTGTGGCAAAAATAAAATTTTGGGTGGGGGGTGGGCCTTAATTTACAAATAAAATACATTTTGTTTTCTGTAATGATCTAATTTCTAGAACGCGTTAAACTTGGTCCTGGTCAATCAATGGAAATGAATACACTCTATCGTTTTTAGTCATTTTTCTTATGTGAAAATTTTAATCGTCATATGTACAATGAATTTAAACAATATGCTGTTGAAGATACTAAAACTGATCATCGGCATATAAATGAATTATTTTTATGAAAAATAATAAGCAAAAAAATTGAGTATTACTATTTATGTATAAATATGGTGTTGAATGTCTATTTCGATTTTACACATATGATCTAGAAAAACATTTTCGTCAGCATGTATTTGAAGATTTTCAACATGAAACTCTTTGTAATCATGAAGCTGGTAATAAAAAAGATTACACAAAAAAAAAGAAAAGAAAAGTGTCAATAACAAAAATAATTTTTCTATTTAAGTCAATTATATGGTTTAGAAAAATTCTGGGCATTTTTAAAATATTCTCGACAAAAACCAAAAATTAATCGAAAACTTGAAGAAATTTTAAAAAATTATAAAAATCTTGAAGATTTTCGTGTTGATGGTGCATCATTTCTACAACAATTTTTTCCAACAAAATCAAATTATAGTAATTGAAAAACATTTTTTTTTTCTATGATATAAATAATTTCTTTATAGACTGTTCAGCACCCGAAGCAATTGCTGCTGCAGTAGCAAAGAACAGTGATACATCAAATTCATTAAAACCCAATGGTGAACAATATCTGAACGGTGCTAAACTTTATACACGTTTTGTTTTTCTTTTATTTTGTCTAAAATAAAAAATGGTGCTCATATTTTTTCAAGTGGATTTCGATTTATTTAAAAGTATGCATGTATTTTTTTTTGCTTTCAAAGTTTATTGTCATTTAATCTTTTTCTATGTATATATTACATTGGTTTGTTATTGTAGTAGATAGATAGATTAAATAGTGATGTATTTTCTTTTTCTATTGATAGAGATATGAAAAATTTTCATATGGTTTCGTTTTGTTTCTGGAACTATTTGCTAATAAAAATAAAACAACTAAACAAATTTTATTTGATTATGATTATGCATGTTTTTCTGTTAGAAGAAAAAAAAGGACAATGGCTTCATCTCGTTTATTTAATAATATTGGTAAGATATTGAGATAATATTTTATTTTGATAGAAGAATTTTGCGTTTTAGGAAGAATTGATACTGGTTTAGGTATTGGTGGTGGTGTGATTAATTCTATGCTTTATAACGGTAAATATGAAAAGATTAAAAAAAACTTATTTTCTTTAAATATAAATATATTCTAGTTGATGGTGGTCATCGAGATGTTATTTTTGATCGTTTTCAAGGTATTCAACTAGATATTATTGAAGAAGGAACTCATTTTATGATTTCATGACTTCATAGACCAATTATATTTGATATTCGTACACGACCACGATCTGTTCCATCAATAACAGACATAAAAAGTATAAAAGCTAGAAGAAAACAGTCAACTTCAGGAGAGAGGTGAACA
>CAJNOL010003990.1:0-18201 GCA_905250125.1 Rotaria sordida | reverse complement strand
TGAAAAGAATTTCAGCAATTATGCGTATTATATATAGTTTGAATATAATATTCATGACAGATGTGCTTGAACATAGTCGATTGTCAAACTAATTTCGCCAATAGTTCTCAAGTTTTATGGATCTATTTTTAACCTTTACTTTTCTTGTTTTGCAGCTCATTTCGAGAGCATCATCTTAGAAAATTCGATCCTTTGTAAGTCAACTGTAATCTAATCCTGGGAATAGAAGACTCATCAAATTTAAAAATCTAAATCTAAATTAAGTATTTCTCTATGGACTCATTTGATCAATTTCAATACAATGTAAATTTATCATTAATTAATCTCTTCGACTTTTTTTTCATCATAACTTGCCGCAGGTAACTGTCCATTTTTAAATAGTCGTTAACAGCATCATTTCGATGCTTGACATTGCTGATTGTGCCTAATCAAAAAGCAAATGTCTATCTCAAGTTTTGTATCGATCTTAATCTGCATAATTTATTAGCTGTCTGCGATTTGTGTTTATTCTTATTGCATTTTGTAGTTTATCTCCTGATACGATCTTCAAAATATATTCTTGTAAGTTTATTTCAAGAAAAGAACTATTCACAAATCATCCGTTCTTTTCAAGTCAGTAGAACTCGAAATTACCGCCGAATAGCTACATGGGAGATGATGCGATAGTGGTTGATATCATGCTTGATCTTATCGAAGATTTACTGGGAAAAGTTAATTACTCAAAGAATCCCAAATCGACTTTAGTTCAAAAAATTATCAAATTCTTTAACGAAATATGAATTTGTTCAACACATACTAGAAAGCATCTTATCACGATAATCTCTGAAAGTGATGAAAAGTTGAAACTCATACAATTGCTTTTGATTATAATCTTTTTATATTACAACGGAAAAGTGAGCACTTTAGTGATTAATTTATATTATACGCAAATAGTATCCTAAAAAACAATAGCTGATGAAACAGATAGTGCTTCATGTATATAGGTCTAAGAAAAATTATCTTTATTTGTTCAATAATACGTACACTTAGTTTAATTCATGTAGACTAACGTAGTCCTTCAAGTACTGAAGGAATCATTTTTTAGCTTCTATTGACGCTAACGAAGAAGCATAGAATTCAGTAAATTGAATAACATCTTTTTTTACTTAACTGCATCACCGATTACTTAGTGGAAAAATATATTGTTTCTTGTCTTCTTTAAGCACACCTCAAACTCAAAGATCTTTATGTTGCGTTATATAAACATAAAGTGACAAAAACCTGCATTACTGATTTAAATGTGCTCTAAAAATTTTACTATAACTACAACTCGAATGCGTTTCAACATATTTTTTGGTTTAATCGTTTGTTTTCTTTTTCTTCTCTATGAATTCATGATAAAAAGAAAAATACAAACAAAGGCATCTTCACCCCATTCGATTAGACTGATTTCAATTGAATCGAAACGTTTGACTTAATTTCAATCTCTGATCTACATGATCATCTTGTTTGAATAACTTGTATATATATGAGAAAGTTGAAATATCTAAGAGAATAGGATGTCGAGCAAGTACAATATGGGTGTGGGTGCGGATGAATCTAAGGCTCACATCCACACCACCCACACTCACAGCCACACCCTGTATTATCTGAAGAATAGTTGCAAGCCCATATGGTGAACTATACGGGTCCCCTCTTCAGATTTTGCTAACCTCGAACTCCGACCAAATGAGGAAAAATCTTGAAAACTAGCTTTTCTGTAATGATTGACATGGATTTACTTGCTCGTTCAGCTCGTTCTCTTGCTTCTCGCTCGGTTTGTAACTCTGCTTGTAGCTTATCAACACGTTCGTTGGCTTCCTTGATTGCTTGTTGGTGTGCCGCGTCTCGCTGCTTTTGTTCTTCGTTTTGTCGCTCTATGAGGCGTCGCATCTGCTCATTTTCTTTGTGGACTTCAGCAAACATCTTGTTGTACTGTGTCTGTTGCTCTTCAATTTGTTTTTCGTACATTTCTTTGTTTTGCTGAAAAGCCGCCTGTACGCTCTTGATTTCTGCTTTTGCTTTGCGCACCTCGTCTTTTTGTAATTCGATGTCTTGCTTCTTGAAATGATCGCGTGGCATTCGTTCGACGATGACTTGAAGTAGTTTGTTCTTCAAGTCTTTTCTCTCACCTTCATTGTTCTTATCGATCGCGTCGAGAACACATACACTCTGACTCTGGAAAGACATCTTGATCAGCTTTTTTAGTTGGACAATGACTTCCCCTTCGTAGTTTTTCTCTCGGTCTTTCGGTGATCCGTTGACGATGAGCACAAGCGATTCAGCGTTGAGTGGGTAGGCCTTGTTGAGAGCATTGAAGGCGATAACGTCCTCATCTTTAATCCTGCCGCCCTGCTGTCCACCGAACACGTAGAGGATGAGTGACGTTGGCCGCTCAATGAAGGCTTTGTCGATTTCACGCTTGTTCATCTCAATGCGCTGGTCATCAGCCTCAATGAGGCCTGGAACATTGAAAATCGCATAGTTTGCGTTGCCCATGCAGATCTCTTGGAACTCGGTCTCGGTTGTCACCGCTCGAGCAGCAACCCGATGAACAAACGCTTCTCGACCTAGCAGAATATTGGCCAGGAAGCTCTTGCCTACGCCTGAGTTGCCCAAAACGATTATACCGTATCCTTGTCGTGAAGACAACGACGACTCCATGACTAGAAAAGGTTGATGAATAGTAGTTAGACCGATCATGAGCTACAAGCAATGCCCATCGTTCAGGTGCATTCAGGACGGAAGGCCTCTAACCGATGCATTACCTTGGAGCCGAGACTATGTTTATCATGCACATCCTGATCAGCTATAAAGAGTCTGAGAAGAGTCTACGGTAACAATGTATTGCTGTTGAGATACTGCATTTTTACGGTATTTTTAGCAACAATGTTGCAGTCTTCTTAGGAACAGTAGAAAAACTTAGTCTCGAATTTCTATGTGAAACTTTGCATAGAGATCGATCTTAATAAGAGTAGTTTAATGTGAAGGTTTCAGATCTTTTAATTATTCTTATCCTAATATACAACCTTGGTAAAGGCATGTTTTTTTTAACTTAATTCATACACGCCGACAGATCTCGATGTTCTTATTCCACAATAGAAGAAATCAAAGATCTCATTCTTTCATAATAAACTATTCTTGGTAAGATCTGCTTCTGTGGAAAGAATACCGTAACAATGCAGTATCTCGGCAGCAATAAGCTAATACTACAGACTTTTTCAGATTATGGATAGCTTATTAAGATCATCATGATGCCTATAGTTCGGCCTCAAAAGCGATTTCTTAGTTAGGGACTACCTCATCAACTGATTCATCTCTTATTTAATGCCTTTAGTTGAAGGATACAAACTAAATAGAGCTTTCGCTTCTGGAGCGGAGTGGAATGAAGAGGTTCAAGAGAATGACTGGAAATGGAATGGTCATCTTATGAGAGTAATTAAGTCGTACAGAACTTTCAAAGTTCCGTAAAATCTCACGAAATCTTCTTCAGGGTTTACGAAAGCTTCAAAGGTTTCGTGAGACTTTACAGAACTTCGAAAGTTCCGTACGACATCCCAAAAAGGTTTCGATTTCGTTACAAAAATCGGAACTCTTTAAGATTCCATAGAGTACCTATTTTTTTTCAGTGTAGTCTTCACTCACATCCCATACCCACACACTCTCAAGAACAAACAGAGATTTCTTTCAAATTGATTAGTTTGATCTATTATTGTTAGATGTAATTATTTAACAAAGCTGAAAGGTATCTGAATTTCTAGAAGCATGCTATTGACGATAGGAAGATAAAGTAAGTTGAAACGCACATTTTTGTCCACTAGATTTCCTAGTTCCAGATTTATTAATATTTCAATATTTTCATAGTTATATGATGCTAGTAATTGGCAAAATCTTGACAGCAGAGCAGATTCTGTTGTAATACTTTGTAATGACATCATGAACTGAAAACTACTAGCTATTGCGCTTTTGTGAGAGTCGGTTAGAAAGAGTTCAGAATAATGAGCTCAAAATTTTGAGGTAAAAATCGTTAGTTTAGACCAGAATTAACACCTAATACTAGCTAATTTTTTTTTTCAGTATAATTTTATTCAGCATGATCCACGACTATCATCCTACGATGAGAAAGTGTTAACTCATTATTCAGAGCTGTGGTTTTGACAGTGGCTGAAAATTTGTCAATTGGAGACTCCTAGGCTCTTATCTTTTGATCACTAAAACTATGCAAATCGTTAAAAACGACCCAAATCAGCCAGCTTCACTGTCCGTATAAAGTCAATAAAAAATTGGTGAAAAACTATTGGCTTTAAAATTTCAATCATGCCGGACCTGTAACTGATCAGTCTGGCTCCAAGTATGACCAGCTATTATACAGAATATTGTGTTTCGCCAAGTTTTGTGTTTTTCTCGAAATTAGCTTTTCAACGCGAAAAAGAATCGTCAGAACCAAAATCAATAAAAATGTCAACGCATTTGGAGCTTGATTCGTTTGGTAGTATTCTTAGGAGTGCATCAGATTTCCAACTGGTTGTTCTAAACTCAACATCTTCGCGAGTCAATTAACACTAATGCTCAAACTTCTGCCGTAGTCGGATTCTTATATCTGCTGCATCTGATAAGAATACCAGTTCGAACAGATGTGATTTAAAAATGTTATATGGCTTATTCAGAGGACTATGCGCATATATCCTTTTAGCGTTAGAATATGCCAGTGAACCTCTATATATACCCAAAATACGAGCTTCGAAGCGATGGAACACGATGGAAGTGTCCCTCGTAAGTAAGAACTAGCAACACCAGGCTACGAAAATCGCAAGTATTATATAAATTGAGACTAGAGCTGCATCCAAGTTCTCTGTTTATTTCGATGATGTTATTTATAATATTTAACTGAGGTTACACCAAGAAATAATTCGAATGCTAAAAGTGTCTTATTGACCACTTTCTAAATGTTTAGAAACAAAGACACTTCACTTGCAAAATTGTTATGGTATTCTTTGGATTCATTCAAACAAGAACAGTAGAATTTGCTAAGATATTTACCTGGTTTATGTGGTCGCTTTGTTTGTTGACTACATAAATATATATCCCTCTCTAATAATGAAGCACTCACAAATGGAATTTGTTTTGATTTTGATTCCTGTTTTACTCCTTTGGCAACATCGCGTAATATCATTTGGATATCTTCATTCTCAGTTTTAATATGTTCTAAAAGATGTTTTGTGAATAAACCATTTCTCTGTCCTTTTCCTTCAATGGCTATAGTTCCAGGTGCGCAAGCAAATGCAATCAATGAACCAGCCTTGCTCATGGCTTTGAGGCCTACTGATTGCGAACCACTTGCATCCGGATCACGTGCATCTACCTCAGGATTACGTAAATGATACTTTCTACAACAATCCAATAGGAATATTATTACATATGGATTGTGATCACTTAAACTGTCAAGAATATGTTGTGCATTGATTGCACTCTTGTTTAAAGCTTCGCCATTCAAATTTGGAGTGTCCTTTGATATCAAATAATTTTGATCCTAAAAGTACCACAAATAAAACATTCATAGAAAATTGGGGTCACTTATAATGATAAAATCTTAATACATACTTCCCATTGTATCCCATGTCCAGCAAAATAAAATAGAACCATATCGTCGGGCTCTATTGATTCTTCGAAATCAATAACAACATGTTTCATTTCAGCACGTTTTAGATCTAGTTTCTTTGTAACAAGAAAACCAATACTCTTCAGAGCATCAGACATACCATTCGCGTCATTTTCTGGATTTTGTAATTCTTCACAATGGTCATATTTACCAATGCCAATTACAAGTGCCAACTTACGTCGTGGTTCTTTTTGAGTCACCATTAATAAAAACGAAAGCTTAATCTGAAAAGAATGACTCTGCTATCATGCAATACGTCAAAATCGAAACCAGACACATGCAGAATGATATACACTTCAACCGATTCTTCAAACAAGCGTTTCATGGATGACACGATGGTATTCTACGTCAGTCATGATTGATATTGAGATAAGATTTAACTGTGAGGCAATTTATCTGGATACTCTATCAAGTGTTTCACGTTGAACGTAGTTAAGTGCAACCAGTTCTGCTACATGTCAACTTCTAGAGTTATATGGAGTTAAACGACAGCCTGTCCACAGGTAACGCACTCACCTATTTTTGACCTTCCAATCTCCATAACTCAAGAGTCATACGTAGTAAAGACCTGAAACTTATAGTGCTAAGAGATAGTTGGAAGATCTATCTCTGCTAAAAGTTTGACTTCATTTGATTTTACTATCACGGTTTTAGAGGTTCAGGAAACCGTGGTAACGCACTAATTTAAAAGGCCCCTTGTCATTACCTCCATGCGAAAGAATATTATATTGCTACGAATTTTTGTGTGTTAAAAAAAATATTGTCACATAAATTTGTAGCTAAGATGATGGGCTTGATAATCGTGGCATCTGCTTTTTGAAAGCTTATTTCTATAAAGAGTTATTACTAAAGGATTTCGGTAACGCACTCAGCAGGATTTTTTAAGAATTTTTTAGATTCAATGTTTATGCACCAAAGCTTTGTTTAAACGATTTATAAACAACTCAGAATGAATGTTATAATGAAATTCATTTATTTCTTATAAAAAAGTACACACTTTTCCTTATAATAATATGATACAAAAAAACGCTTTTTTGTTATAATAATATAACGGGTGGGCCAGAAGTGCTGACTCAATTTGTATAATCAATTTTTCTTTAGTAAAAGGATGGTCGGAAATTTGTCTCTATGAAGAAAAGATGCAGTAAAAGACACTCTACAAAACGACTATTGATTGACCTCGCTAGCTCATCTACTGAGGAAGTTATAGGCTTAGAAATATACTTCACAAAAAAGAAAAATTAACCATGAGCCCGGTGTGCATAGTTATGATTCCAGTAAAAGTCCCATAACTTCATCAAAACGAAAGGTTTTTCGATCGGATTTGTTGTGTTTTGATCAGAAGTGATTACTCTCTTAACCTACCTAAAAGATCAAAACTTTGATCACAGTTATCATTTCTTGCTGGGTACACCGTCGGAAACGGGCTTGTCGATTTTTGACGTATTTTTGAAACTTGGTTTTCATGCACTCCATCGGCGCTAAAAAAGTATCTTCTAAAGCCCGGGAGAAAGAGCACATTTGAAAGTACCAAACACAAGCAGAGTTCTCACGTTTGCTATGCTTTTTTATGGAAATAATAGGAGAGTAAAAAGTTTAAGTCGAAAAAAATACCAAATTTAAAAAGTTTTCGTTTTTTTCGCGTGCGTATAATTTGCTTAGTTTCCTTGATTGAAGTTCTGAAATTAAGGTTTAGGTATAATTTTGTAGAGAATTTCACGGACCTTCTATTGATAAAAGAATTTGTTGTAGAGGACCTAAGGAACAGAAGTTAAAGTATAAATACCGAAACAGAGTTCACGGTTAATTTTTCTTTTTTGTGAAGTATATTTCTAAGCCTATAACTTTCTTATTAGATGAGCTAGTGGGGCTAATCAATAGTCGTTTTATAGAGTGTCTTTTGCTGCATCTTTTCTACATAGAGACCAATTTTCAACCACGCGTTTTACTAAAGAAAAATTTATTATACAAATCGAGTCAGCACTTCTGGCCCACGCTTTATAGAGAAATTATTGATTCAAGCTAATAGATTTGTAATTAAGAAAATCACGACAATTTTCTTAAGATGTTGTCAATTTAATTAACTAGGTTTAGCTAGTGTATAGACAAAGATAAGTATATTGACTAGACACAAACACTTATACCGTTGATTTACACCAAAAGCGAGGTGTATATAGGGAGATGAACAAGACGTCGGACGTGGATATGGTCGAAAGTTAGAAAAAATAACTCATGAGTAAGAGAGAGGAGAGATAAAAATATCTCGTCAAGAAAGAAAAAGAAAAATAGCGATCGTATATCGTAACAGGCAGAACAAATACATTATGTGGAAAAACAAAAAAAAAAGAATTTGACTAAACCATTCACAGAGAAAACAATATAAGAATGAAGAGGTGCATGTAGTGATGAGTAAATAAAACAAATCTAAACAGTTAGTTTCAATTTTATAAATAATCTGAAGGAAAAATATAATCGATACAGTCTAATTAAGGGTTAGACGTACAAAGGTCGCATGAGTGCGTTACCATTCATTTTCCTGAAGGATGTGATTTTAAAAAATTCTTAACAGTGCATATTATAGTCCATCAAAAGTTACGTAATAATAGATAGTTCTGTCTAAAAATGTCTCCTGTACAAGGGCAAGAAATATAAAAAATCCTCTAAATGGTAACGCACTCATGCCTGTTTTGGTGAAGTTTTATGAGGTGATCTTTTGAAACTAAGAAAGAGAAGAATATTTTATCAGATAGTCTAGAATAAAGCCCATCTATTAGTGATTCTTTCTATACCAAAGCTCTCTCAAATAACGCTTTAGAATGTCTGCTGAAGCCCTTGTTCTTTGTACCATCAAAACGCACAATAATAAAGTTAATTTATAATCAATGTTTTGGAGCTCCGTTCTTTCACCAAATAGAGTGAATGAAAAAACACGACTCATATCCTTATACAGTTAAGTGTGCTCAACAAACTAATCATCTTTAAATTTGAAAAGTCTAAACTTCAACTTTAGCCAGGCTGGGTCGCCGTTAGCTGGACAAGCTGACGAGGTCTTTTTGCTTCGATGCTTGCGGGTTCTATGAATACCAACAAGAGATTATAGAAATATATTTTCGAAAGCCATTTAATCAGTGTGAAAATTTCATCGTCGAAGTATTTGTGAAAAGATAAAATAATACCCGGTCTTTCACCTGTCCAGCGGTATAGGATACTGTTTAGAGGCAGTTTCATTAGTCTGATGTAGTGACTAAAACTAACACTCGCTATAACTTAGAATACGAAGCCAGCGTGCCTCAGAGTTCTTTCGTTCAATTGCTTGAGCTGCCTGTACACGCTGATGAACGGTATACTATTCTCTTTAAAAAAAAGGCGTCATAAGGAGCCATAAAAGGTTTTAGCGAAGGTCTAAAACTTTTTATGGTTCTAGATTTGGGTACCATTTTCTGAACCTTATTTTAGGTTCTAGGGAAACAGTCTAAAACCTTTTTTAGTTTCACATTTCTGTCTAAAACCATTTTAAGTTCTAGATCTTTTGGCTAGAACTTAGAAAAGGTTCATAAAATGGTACGGAGAAAGGTTCAGTATGACACCATTTTTTTTTACAGAGCAATCTCGAGGGATGATGTATGTCAAATCGTAACCAGCGCGTTAGTAGGGTACGATCCGAGGCTAACAGCCGTAAATATTTGTAAGCAACTTATTAACGGTTAGTAACGACAAAATCTGAACATAATACTTTTCGAATGTGTGCTGGACAGCTGGATGGCTCAGCTATTGTACAAAGACAGTTTTTTGCACTTTATACTGTCACAAGTGGTAAACAAGATGATAGGAAATTTAACCGACAAGTTTCAGCTTCCAATAATGACTGAGGGGTAGCAGAGTCAATACTGGGTCACAAGGCAGAGCAGCATATTCTGTCGCAATTGTAAGATCTGTAGTTGAACCAACATACGATTCTTGTCTAATGAGCTTTTCTTTCAGGTTACTCATATCGTACAATTGAGTATATTTGTATTTTCTCCAAAATTTCATCCTCGCCCTATCAAGACAAGGTGAAACTCTGAGGAATCGAAGAGCAACCAATAAGTTGATTGACCATTCACTCATGATCATAGTCTAGTCATGCACTTGGACCAAAGATTCTACTATCCTGAAAAATTTCTTTGTACTAACAAGATATCTGTATCGAACTTCATGTGTAATGTTAGAATCTCATGTTCATCTTTCGATAACCTGTTTAGTTCCAGTGATCACATCACTACTTCGAGAAAGTTGGAACTAGAGCTTCGGCAGACATGTGCTGCGCCATTCACACTATAGTGCATAGCGCACTCCTATACGATATCGTCTAAACTTGCACTCACCGTGTGCTCTTCTATCGCATCCTTTGACGCGTCCTGAAAGAACACTGAGGAAATGAGTTAATGCTTGCGAAATTTTTTCCTTAAAAAAAACAGAAAGAAGCACATGATGTGAATAAACGTTAGCGATAACGCGGGATTGTCCTGCAAAACTGTGACTGAAACTGATGATCAGCTCCTTACTACAGTTCTTGATAGCTCATAGACCTAAACTCTTTTATACGAAACCTTGTTGTTCTAAGGATGTGGATGAGCGTGGGTGTGAATGGGTGTGAGTGTGGGTGTCGGGGTAGGTGTGGATGTGTGGATAGATGTGGCTATTGTTCAATAGGAGAAATGTATACACACCCGTCCCCACTTTCCACGCACACCCACACCCACACCCTTTGTCAAGCTCTCTTACTAGGTATAGATGAAATCTTTTTAGTCTATCTGGCTATGAGCTTCAAATTAATCTCCAGATCAAATTTTAGTTCGAATTTAAAGCTAACAAGAGGACATAACTTGCTGGTGAATATTCATCGAGCACATTTTTGTTTCATAAGTAAAATAAAATCAAACTAATTAATTCTGCAAAATATCTCATGCTAATACCTTTTCATATCAGAGTTATTTTGTACTCATTGTATACAGAAAGGAAGCAAAAAGGAACGTTTTGTTTTAGTCTATACGAGTTTCTCTCATAATTTTTACAAAAAGCTCAAGATTTACTTATTTTTTTAAGCACAGTTTCAAGTTTGTTAGAGAAAAATTTGTATAAATTACACAAAACAAAGTAACGAAAGTGCCTTGAAAACCTGAAATGTTGTTCAGAAAATAAGAAAAAATCTTGAGTTTTTAGGAAAATTATGGTAGAAAATGCCATGCAAAAAAAAATGGAGTGGTTTGTTTCTTTTCGTACAAATTTAGTGCAAAAATTAATATGTTTGTCTCTCAGGATGGCCTACGTAACATTGTTAAGCTCTTACTGAATAAAATGTATTCTTGTCTGAAGATATCCAATACTGAAAACTAAATTGTATACTATGAAAGAAAACAACTGAGTTAACTTGTTGTGAATGAGCGATCTTTCAAGATTACATGTGTTTAATTTGAAATTTCTGCAGTACAGTAATAATGCAGAGATGAAAGCTGTTTACCTGCAAACATCTGTGTTACAGGCATGTTGCTCACATACCTTCACATCGCTTCAGCTGTTATTGTCCGTTTTCTCTCTGTTCGTCTTTGGCATTCTCTTCGTCTCTCTCTGCTCTGTTTTTGTTCTCTTTGTTTACATTCTTTGATTCTTTTTTTCTATCATCATTAGAAATAAAATCGAACTAAGAGAAGGAACCTCTGATAATCTACCATATCATCGAATCAGGATTCTAGACTAGATCAAATTTTTAAATAAGATACTGATCTATTTCTGTTCGTATCATATTCAGCTTGATTAGCAGATGATGCCAAATCGAAGTTTTTACTCTCGATGAAACTTAGCTGAGTGTTTTGTGTACTGATCAACTTTGATTAGAAGTGGTATTGTAGGTTTAAAATATATTGATAAATTTTTTAAAGCAAAATCTTGTTTAAACTCTGATAATTAAAGTGAAAATGACATGCATTAATGACAAGACAATCATCTGTTGCATGTCTCTATTGTCACTATTTTATGAGTCTTGTCATACACGATATTGTCGATGTATCCATGCACTCTGTACCACTATAAATGCTAGTTATGTATATTAATGACATACACTTAATTTGTTCTAATTTAGCTTTCATTGCTAAGAATAAACCTAATATATACCTTTGAAAGTGTAAGTGAACTCAGAGAACGGCATATACTCTTAGATGGTCAATAATTCTTGTTAACTGATTGATTTTGTCTGCAATATTACACGATCTCATCGTTGAGCTATAAGAACTCAAGGACGACTAGGAACTCTCAAAGTTCTGTGATCTCTCACAACCTGTAGAATTCAAAGTATTGAAGACATTCACAAAGCTCGTTTATTTTTAGAAAATTTCGAGATACAAGTGCAAATAACAAATAAAGTTCAACATCTTTAAAATAATTTTGAACTCATTTAGTATTTTTTTTTAATCAAATTAATCGTTTGTTTACATATATACCAGTTAGAGTTTACTGTAAAAATATGAAAAATAAATGTTTATACTAGATTAGTTTTCTTTTGAATAGAAGCTTTGTTGCCATAATTTTGATGAAAGTATTCAAAAGAAGAAATTTTCTGAGAACTGTTTAACACAGCAAAAAGTCAGCACTTCTGTTTTCCTACTTCGCATAAATTTTAACCTGTAGAGTTGTTGCTATTCTTTGATAGCGATTAGCAGAACAAGGAAGTTTTTAATACTATGAACATCACTGAACAAGTCGAGGGTCGCGCAAATAGGGATACAAAATACACTCTGAAAGTAACTAATACTCTCATTTGCCCCAAAATCAACCATCATTTATTCTAACCAGTTTAGTGATACTGAGCCTAGTCACACGACAGATCAATCTTTTTTCTAGTCACAGATTCATAACAATAAGTTAATGCGCACATGTTCAAAAGCGAAATTCATATCATGTACATGTGTCATATATATCCTCAGGACTAAATGTACTGCGCGATTTAGACTGATGTGGAATTCTCTCAGTGAGTGTGAGTTGATGTGTGATGCATTTTTTTCATATGAAGTGTACATTCATGATATCCTCACATCAAACTTCTTCAATTGATGTGTTTTCAAGAGACATGCGGGTAGGGGTAGGTGTGGGTTGGTGTGGGTGCGGGCGTGGGTGGGTGTGGGTCGAGGTTGGGCACGGGTAGGGATGTCAGTTTAGGGTTTTGTTCCTAGAAACCCGGAACCGAGGATGACACTGACTGTAGAGACACTTTAATGAACTAGTTAAAGCTGAAGGAGAGATTTTTCCACTAACACAAAGGTTTTTAAGAAAAAAAACGATCTTTTATAAGGTTTGACCGAAGGTAATCGAGGTTGAGGGATCTGAATTTTTGATCAGTTTTTCGAAATTTTGAGTTTGATTTTTTTACTAAAACAAAGGTTTTTTAAGAAAAAAGTGGTTTTTTAGAAAGTTTGACCAAACCTAACTGAGGTCGGGGAATCCGAATCTGAAATCAGTTTCCCGAAAATTTGAGTTCGATTTTTACGCACAAAAGCTAATTTCTTTAAAAAAAAAAATTTTTACAAAAACTATTTTTTTACGAAAAAAGTCGTTTTTTTCAGGAAAGGTTTTTTTGTATAAAAAATCATTTTGTTAAGAAACTAAATTTTTTGCGTAGAAATCAAACTCAAAATTTCGAGAGATCGATTACAGATTCGAATTCCTCGATCCTGATTATTTTTGGTCAAACTTTATAAAAAAATCGTTTTTTTGTTCTTAAAATACCTTTGTGTTAGTGGAAAAAATCTCAACTTTAACTTTAACTACTTTATTAAAGTATTTTTGAAGTCAAAGTGCCAGCCCTAGTTCCGGATTCTTGAGAACGAAAACTCGCACCGGGTTTCGGGTTCCTGAGAACGGGAACCTGCAACGGATTCGCGTTCCTAGGAACCGCGGAACCCACAGTGACATGCTGCATAATGGAAGAATTGGTATGTATAAACATCTCCGGATGATCCAAAATGTATGGAAACAAATTCTCAAGTGAGTTCCCGTTCCTTAGGAACGGAACCCTAAGGAATGAGAACCCTAACACCCCTAGGTACGGGTTAGGTGTGGGTTTGGAAATAGGTGTTGGGTTTGTGAGTGGATGTGGGTGCGGTAAGTTTGCGGAGGATGAGTGTGGACATGGGTGCGGTAGGTTTGCGGAGGATGAGTGTGGACATGGGTGTGGATGTAGGTGAATACCAGACTTACACCCATGCAACACCCACACCTACACGCTAGAACGAAATTTCGTTATAAACATACGTATAAAGTAGAACTAAAATAAAACTGACTTTGTGAGTACTGATTCGTAGTGAAGTAGCTGGTCGGAAGCGAGCTCGATAAAATTTGTTGATTGGCAATTATTGAAAATGAGCAGCCAAAATACGCAAATTGTGGAATACGAAATAATAATTATTTTGCAAGAGAAAAACAATGCAAAGCAATTTGTGACATAGAAACAATCGCAAAACTGAAACAATAAGTTGAAAGTGAAAGTAAACAGTGAATGGTGGGTGCTGTCAAGTCAGAAATGGCACTCCACTTGCATCGAATCGAAACTTAATAACATCTTTTCATTCCATTTGAGGTTGCCTGGTCGATGAAAAAAGAAGGACAGACAGAAAGAGGAAAATGAAATGCGCTTTGAAAGTGGATGTTCGAAGTGCTGTGCACTTCAATGATTCTCTCGAACGGTTGATGAGAATGAAAAACGTTCGACGATTGAACGGCAATACACGTGGACTAAAACAATAGCAAAAATGCTGTAATTCACTGAAGGAGAAAAGAAATGACATTAGATTTTTGTTCTTTATCCACGTTACATAAAAAAACTTTCAGCGCAATCCCTGCGGGCTTAAAAATGTGAAACACGATGGAGCTTTTTATATTGTGAAGGAAGGAATTTAGTAATGTATGTCTCAATTTTCAATTACTACGCACTGTTACAGAGAGTGTGAGGAGTAGAGACCAGAGAACTTTCTTAAAATATATCGTTTTTTACAAGAGAAGCAAAATGAAACTTGACTGAAAGCTTAATGAAAGTGATAGCGTTGATAATTGTTCATTTTTCTATGAGAAAATATCTTGTTCTAATATTTTTCATTGCTACAAATAGTCCATTTTATACCATTTCTGTCAATTAACTAATGTTTCCACGTTTTCTCATTAGTTAATAACAAGGGTGTGGATGTCTTCATCAAAGAGATCGCGCACACCCACACCCACACCCTCATAATAATCATCGTCATTCACATAATAATCATCAGGTATTGTTGATAGTAGGGATGATTCAAATGTTCGATGAAGATTATTATCGTCATTGTCATCATAGTCATTACCATCATCATCGTCATCATTATCTTTCGATGCCTAATCTTGTTTGTCATCCCTGAACAAATGACAAGAACAAACCGTAGAATGAATATCTTGCCTTATCCAAGAAAAGTATGAAGATCAGGATGGAGATCATTCATTTCTCATTTTGTAAGTAAACGACAAGATTAAAAAAGAGAACTTGGCATGATTTTGTATTTGTATCAATCTCAGGGTTACCTGGCAGCAAAAGATATTCTGCGTCTATTATTCGATGTTGGTGGTATGCAAGTAGGCTTGGATTCATCCCCAAAGAAAAAAGCAACGGAGAGGCCAAGATTGAAGTGATTTGAGCACAAAAGCATTGTCAGATTCATTCAAGTTTTCAAGACTAGCAGTATCTCACTTATCCTTGAAAACTGAATACATGCCGAAAGAAATAAAATCAAAACAAGACCAAAAAAGATCTTTTGTGAGTTGTTTCACTCTTTAGAGTCGCAAAAGAATAAAGAAGGATTATCTATGCCGTGATGAAAACTATTGTAGAAGTCTTAGCTGCATATAAAAAAATAGTCACCGTTCCTAATTTCGTTGACAAACATTTTTTTTTCTGGCAGTTGCTTTTGTGGATAACTTTTATATTTTTTTGTCTCGTCACCCCTCGGCACGAGATCTTTCAGTGAACATTGAAGAGCAATTTTCAAAATACATGATAACAAGTTAATATATAAATGTAGAGTGGCATTAAATGTGAAGAATATCAAAAATAAAGATAAAATTATTAGCTTCGATGAAGAATTGATTTCATTTCTTGTTATGATCGAATATGGCATGTAAAGAGAGTGAACAGACTAAGATGAGCATGGCAAGAAGATGACAATTAGTTTTCGATCATTGTTATCGATATCATCATCATTTGAAACCGGTATTGAACTTAACATACATTCAACATTGTCATTATAGCAGACAAAATCATGAACAGGAACTCAAATGGGATACTGCTTTTGATTCAGTAATATACTAGTTGCGGACCATGGCAATGTTTCTAGCAAGACTGTTAATAATTGCGAACAAATTATTTACATTGTAAAAATATCCGATTCTGGGAAACAAAATAAATGGCAAGATTATTGCATTTTATCTACTCGGACAAGTTATCGAGTTATTAATTGTGATGCTCTATCGATCGTCTATTGCCTAAGTATTACATCTGTATGTTGGATTAACGTCAGTTTTTATTTCTATCAGAAAAATCAACCTCGTCGATATATCATCTTTCGACCTAGCGTTTCCATCAGACTGAACAGAGATTTTCGGAATACACTTCCTCCACTTAACGTATAGATATAGAACGGCATTCCACAAGCGATGTTCAAGAGAAGAAAAAATAAATTAAAGATACAAGCTTCAATGGAATTTTGCAGTGCTGATTTTGGTATGTTCCTGGTTATGGTTGAATAGAGTTGAGATATAGCTACTGGAATGGTAAATAGAAGCATGAGAAGAACTTGAACAAAAAGCATCATCAACAATTGACGATCAGTTTTCTTCTGTTGATTCTGAGATCCAGTCGTGACCGTTGATATGCCGTGAGCGACACGACTACTCGCCATTGTACTTAATGGTTGCAAACGAGATTGTATATGACGTACATTCGAGATGGTCATCAAACCAAACATCATCATGAGTAGTAACGGAAATAGGATAGTAATCAGGCCAAAGGTTAGATTTGATACAAGACTACATGTCACTGTTTTCGTAAAACATTTGAGTGGAGCATTGACGAGATTGGCTTCGAAGCAGTAGAGTTGTTGTGTCTCGATAATAGTTGAAAGAATGATAATGATAACCATGCCTCGCTGAGCATTCTTCAATGTGCTTCTTTGTCGTCGATTGGCATCGATGCTTGATGAAAACCATCGATCGACAGTGGCCAACATGATAAGCCAGAAAGCGATAGTTATCGAATCAAAAAAGATAAAGATGCGAAGTTTGCAGAGAACTTGATTCGTATTTGTTAGATCAGCACTCAAAGTGGATAAAAACCGAGTACTGAGACCAGTAAGAATACCCATGCAATTGGCAATCGATGAAACGAGAAAAAGCCATGCGCAAGGATTTGAACGGAGAGGTCGTTGTGATAGAACGAGTATATTGAGAATATTGCCTACGACACCGAAGAGAACGATCAAAATTACAAAGTAACGATTGATTTGAGTTGAAATATTGTTTAACGAGATGATGAGACTGATGTCCGATGACGACGACATTTGTTCACTGAATAAATAGATTATGGAACCAAGATGTGAGCTTCTGAAAGGATAGATATAATGGGATCTTTCTTATTTGTCAGATATTTTCTCAACGAGACACATCTTTGCATGTAAGCATATTCACACTATAAATTTTTTCTGCGTCACACATGTCACAAACAGTTCACGTCGCAATTATTAATAGCGCAAAAATCAAATTTATTTCAAAAAGCGACACTGTTTACGACACAAATAGTTGCAAGTGAGCTGTTTGTGACATATGTAACGCAAAAAAGTTCTATGTTCATGATGAGAGTGTTTATATTGAAAACTTAAATAGATTCAAAGCATTTTGCGATGCATTTCGATCTTTGCTAGAGATCATCATCAGACAAATCAAGAATCTATTTAACTACTGATATAAATAAGTCATGAGCAATATGATAGATAAACAATTAAAAGAATAATTATTGATCCAATCATCATGAACATAAGTGCTTATCTGATCATTTATAGTGTTTATGAAATTCGTAGTTTATTGAATAGAAGGGCGTATTTATATTTAAAAATTAGATAGATTCAAAGCATTTTGTGATGGTGCAGTTGCCATAGAAGGATAGCTCGAATTTCAGTATCTTTTCAGCTTTCTTACTCATTAGGTCATTCAAGAATGGATCACACTGCATCACTCTAAAATTCATCGCATGGATAGTAGAAGGCGATCAGATCCTCACACTTACCTTTCATATGAAAACATATCAGGGTGTTTCCATGGGATTTCTACCACACTTACGTGAAGTATGTCCTATCAATGTGAAAATTTCAGCATCTATAGAGCTCAGTGAGACGATCATTTTGATGTATCTTTGTTATAGAAAATACTTCGGCATCCATGATTTACAAAAGTCAACTTTTCGTGGCTTTTTTATCGTATAAAAT